>PVIU01003635.1:62499-141274 GCA_004026605.1 Ondatra zibethicus
TCATACATCTGTGTGCAGGTCCCTACACTGCACCCCATCCCCTCATACATCCATATGCAGGTCCGTACACTGCACCGCATCCCCTGCCCCTCATACATCTGTGTGCAGGTCCCTACACTGCACCCCATCCCCTCATACATCTGTGTGCAAGTCCCTACACTGCACCCCATCCCCTCATACATCTGTGTGCAGGTCCCTACACTGCACCCCATCCCCTCATACATCCATATGCAAGTCCCTACACTGCACCCCATCCCCTCATACATCTGTGTGCAAGTCCCTACACTGCACCCCATCCCCTCATACATCTGTGTGCAGGTCCCTACACTGCACCCATCCCCTCATATATCTGTGTGCAGGTCCATACACTGCATCCCCTGCCCCTCATACATCTGTGTGCAGGTCCCTACACTGCACCCTATCCCCTCATACATCTGTGTGAAGGTCCCTACACCGCACCCCATCCCCTCATACATCTGTGTGCAGGTCCCTACACTGCACCCCATGCCCTGCCCCTCATACATCCATGTGCAGGTCTCCTGAGATAAAAGAACTCCTTTAAAGGCCTTCACCTGAGTGAAGAAGGTCTATGTCTCCCCAGTTCAGTAAGAGGGGAGCCTAACCCTCATGGCTGCAGCTCCACATAGCCTGTCTGGCTGCACTCACCCTGACTAACCCTCTTACCCAGTTTTTTAACTGTCACTTCCCAGACTCCCAACTCCCCTGCTATCCCTTTGAAAAAGCCAGTCACTTCTGCATCAGATGGAACAGAGCTGTTCACTACTGTCACATCTGGCTGTGCAGGTAGGGAACATAACAACAGGCCACTGCCCTTTCCTTGTCCCACTGAGACAGGGTTTCTTCCAGGTACACAGGTGCCATGCACCACCAAGGTAAACCACCAAGAGGTGATACTGTACCTAACTGTAGCCATGACAACTAAAGCAAAACAATACAGTGGTAGCTAGGTCTTTATAATGGTAGGGGAGTTACTGACTCTCCGTATGAAAGGACAGGAAATTCAATGTGGGATTCCGACTATTACCCCCATGCCTCCCGGACCCTGCATGTGATCCTGGGAGATGCTAGTGTATCTAGACATTCCTGAGAACTGCTCTATCACACCTTCTCCTTTGCACCGACTGGCCAATCCTGCCAGGCTGTAAAGTCAAGCTCCCTCCTATGGGATGAGCTTCTCTCACCACCTGTGACAAAATAAAAACTAAACAAACTTCCTGTTCTGTATGCTTACAGCCAAGTTTTGGTCATGTCACACACTTTTCTGCAAAATAAAAATGCCTTGCTGGGCTACCTTCACTTTGTTTGTATTTCTTTGTGCAGCACTGAGGTTATTCTTTTCCATTACAGAGACATGACAGGTTGGTCCTAAGGGAGACTCTGAAATCTCCATCCGTTACGGGTTGACACTTTTTGGTGGTGCAGATGTTTGGGGATCACCCATACCCCGTATGTAACCCTTCACCTGTATGCTGTAAAAAAGCTCAATAAACTAAGTGAGCTCACCAAGTTGGAGTCCTGTGAAATCGTACTTTGATCTGTCACTCATACTTTATGTTTTGACTGGATGCTCCTTGTGTCTCGCTAGGAAAAATTACACAACAATAAATCACCCTGGTTTGCCTTCCCTGACAGTCTGCCAATAAAGCAAGCCCCAGGCTGGGTATGGCCAGTTTTGTCCAAGGGAGAGGCAAGCTGCCTTGTGGCCATTGGCAGAAGTCAGAGAGAATATCACCCCGGAACAACAGCAGGGGACTGTCTGTAACTGAAAATGAACACTAGCAGCCACCACCCACCTTCTGATGTTGTGGGCACACCAGTACCATAGCTCTGGCCCTGCTGTTCAATACATCCCATATAGTACCTGCGTTCATTTAGTTATTCGACATGCATCCCAGAACACCACACACCACAGCCACCTCTCCACAAGGATACCAGTGACTTCCGCTGTCAATGGACACCCTGGAAAGGAAGAGGACTCCTGAGAAACAGCCCTGGACTCAGAAAGTTTGTGCCCTCCTCTCTGCATCCTCCTAATTTATAAAATTGCTTATGCAAAGATATTACCATGCATAATGCATTCAGCTACACAGTGCCAGCAGCAGCCTTAACGGAGAAAGCTCAAGTCAGCCACGTCATGGGTAGAAGCCTGCTGTTGACTTCCAAGCATGCTCGGGCCCCCTCCCTTGTTGTCCAAGGGGGCAAGGGACAAACTCACAATGCATGCGCTAGGCTGGGCAGGCTCCCTGCTACTTTCTCACATGATGTGCAGAGAAGCTGACACCTTTCCAGGCCTCAGTGGCAGGCCCGCATTTGCATGTAAATAGCTGACAGATACAAGGAAATGAAAGCATGGGAGAGCTCTTTAATTAACTTTAACCCGCTGAAAATTCTGCAGCCACCTCCTCAAGAGCCCTCTGCAAGCTGCAGTTGGGGAGGGCCAGCTATAGGCTGGGCACCAACCCCACCTGCTGACAAGTCTAGAAGAGCCCATAGGAGCCAGGCTGTAAGGGACTCCCAGGTCAGCCTCTAACCAGGCTCACATGCTTCTCAATGGCACTGCCAGAGACAGGGCAAGGTGATCGGGAGGATTGCTGCCCATTGTATCTTGCAGACTGCAGTGAGCTAGTGAACAGGGTTCACAGCCAGGGTCTAGCATACAGTGTGAGCTCAGGAAGCCAGCTTGGGGCCACTAACAGCAGGGGCAACAGTCCAGCAACAGAGGGTCCTGCTTCCTGAGAGACCTTCCTCCCCAAGGGAAGACCCCAGGCTTGCCTCTGGAAGAAGGATGATTATCAAACTACCTTTACAAACACACACCCTGCATCTAGGACAGCAAGCACCTGTGGGACCATCATTTAGGTGACTAGCAAGTGGTCTCAGCAGCTTCAGAACCAGTCTGGGGTGTGGAAGTCAGACATGAGCCCCAAGCACACACTGAGTCCCAGGCACCTTGAGCTGTCTCCGTCTACCTGTTCAGCCAGCATCTGCATGGTGTGCCTCATTCTTCACAAGGAGGAAGCCTGGAATGCAGGTTAAGCACATGACATAGACACCCAGCACCAGACCACAGCTCTTGGGCAATGACACAGCCAGAGAAAGCCAGGAGAAGGGCAGGAAATGCAGGGGCTACATGTTCCTGACAAAGGAGCATGGGAAGGGGGGTCAGTAGTGACATAAAGACCACTCCCACTAAACTCAAGTCCCCTGCCCTCTGCTCCACTCTGACCTAACCGTGTTCTATCTATCACAGGCCGTGGACTATGCCCCCTCCCAAGGTCACTACAGAAAGAATGACCTGCCCCCAAGCACGCACCCCTTGTCAGCCCTGGCTATGCATTTTCTATAATGCCGAACCTCTCAGGAGCATGCAGGGGGCTTAAATAAGGCTGACTTCCTCAGGAATAAATCACACTGCTGTAGCCAGCAATATTTCTTTAACCGGAGGTTAATAAAAATCACTGGCGAAGGCTAACCAGTGGATCTAATTTATTTAGAGACTTCCATCAGGCTGTGGATAGAGCCCTTTATAAGAGCTAATATTACAGCGCCGGAGGAAGCCCCAGAAGAGCGGCGGTCACTTAGTGGGATTTGCGGACCCCAGAGCAAAGTGAAAAATTTAACAGGATTCCTCAAGGAAAGAGAGGAGAGAGTGACACGAAGCCAATTTATCACTTAACAAGTGAGTCTCTGCCAGGGTCACCTCAGAACTGTCCCAGGGAGATGATGTCTTCAGCTAGGCCTGACCTCCAAACCAACAGAGACCTTAGCAGGGGTCCCAGAAAGAGGCTCAAGCACCCTGCAGAGAAGGTGCCACAGCCCCCTAGGTTTCCTACACAGTATGGTTCCTTCTCCCTGTCCCAGGAGTGAGGGCACAATGAGGGAGGGTTGTCTCGGGGCAGACTGGCTGAGTGCCACCCCAGCACACCTGGCAGAGGGAGGCACACTCCACTACACCCTGGAAGCAGCCTCATGCTGGAATGCTAGAGGTGCACATGCAGGTGCTAGTGGCGAGCTCAGCCGACACAGCCGCCTCCCCACTGCACAGTAGAGACCCTCCTAGGCCTGCATGCTAAGTAGTGTCCCCCGCTGCTTTGGGAACTGGCTAGAGCCAGCCTTTCAAGCCACTTGAACAGAGGAGATGGCTTCTCTCTAGAGGCCGCCCACTGGCAATATCAGGCAGACCCTGGCCACAGCACCTTCCTCCTTGAGCTGGGAGACTGAGAGGAGATGGATTCTTTAACACACTGGAAACTTCTAGTCTAGAAAAGCTGGAAATCTCTGGAAGGTGGAAGCGTAGGCACTCTTCACATTTCTCTGTGATCTGTCCAGAAACCAAGCACTGTCCACAGAGAACATCAGTATAGGCTGACAGAAAGACTTCTGGGGCTGATAGCCCTGCACACCACCCCAGGTTCAAAGTGGCACCAAGGCCAGGCTTCATAAAGCCACAAGGCAATGTCTTGTGTTAGCGAAGGTTCGACATCCCACCTTCTTCTCAAAGGCGAGGCGGAACCACTGACCTGGCTAGAGTTACTCCACAACCCCTAGACCCTGCCCTGGTACAAGGCTCCTTCCTCACTTATGGGGACTGCAGCAGTGTGCCAGCCCCACCCAGAATCCCTGGGAAGCACAGCCACATACCAGTTTTGGACACTTAATACCCTAGATTGGACAAACCCCACTGTCAGGCTTAGTGGATGAGTGGGAGCCCTAGGGAGAGCCCCTGGGTTTCCTGTTCTGCAACACCACTTAGTCAAACCACCTTCACCCACGCTGCTCTTTCCTCCGGTCCTCGGGCCTTTCTGGCTAGCATCATTTCCCAGCTCTCCCTGGCTCTGCAACTCAAGATGAGCTGACCTAAGGCAAAAGCCAGTAACGAGCATGCACAGAGGCTCACTCTGTGTCATCAGGCACAGGCTGACAGCTCAGCCCCTGCGACAGCACTGCAAACCCTAGACGGGACTCTGAAGCAAGCTGGTGGCATTCTTGTCTGATGGAACTTCCCCTCTTCCTTCCTGGGATTTTACTGGGGCCAGTCTGGGTCTTTGCTGGGGAAATTAAGCAAAAGAGCATTAGTTCCAAATGGCACCCCAGCTATTGACTGCTTTCCACTTGGTGATGGATGATATTTAATACCCTCCAGTCGCAGCACCCCAGGTCTGTAAATACTGATCCTGTTTTATTGCTACTTAATCACTATTACAATGGCCACGGCCAGTCTTCCTCCACTGGGTTTAATGTTCCATGTGATTCTCATGGGAAAATCATCACAACAGCAGAAGACGCCAGCTTTCCAGGACATATACACCCATACATGTATACATACACGCACAGCACACTCACATACACGCATACATATATATACACAGTGTTCACACAGCCTGCTTACAGATACACAAACACTCATCCTCACACTCGTAGGCAGTCCTGCCTCTAGGACATGAGTGGGGCAGCAACATGCAGGAAAGAAGAGCCGCCATGCACACCTGACCAGCAAACCCCCTCCTCATCCCACCCCTAATTCCCGGGTAGCAAACTATCCTAAATCAGGTGCAGCTTCCTCTTCTACGAAAATAAGATTGTGCAAATTTTAGTCTTGTTTTCAAAGTATTTTTCCCATGGAATTATTACAATAGTAACAGTTAATGGAAGTAAGTTGGTTTGATGGAATCAAGCTCGTGACTGAACCTCTCAGATAACAGAACTCCAGAAAAGTGAAGCAAAGACATCACCAAGAGAAACCATAGTAGGGCCTGAGGAGATGGCTCAACTGGTAAATAGCTAGCCACAGAAGCACGAGGACCTGAGTTCAGATCCCCACCACTCACACATAAGGGTTGAGCATAGCATAGCATAGCATAGCATAGCATAGCATAGCATAGCATAGCATAGCGTGTGCAGTACTGGGGAGGCAGGGTGAGTCCCTGAAGCTCACCTCCCCCCAGGCCAGTGAGAAACATCACAAAGAATATGGCATAGAATGATTCAGAATGAAGACACCCAATATGGCCCTCTGGCCTCTACACTCATAAGCATGAGCATGTAACACAGACAAGAACACACACAAACATCTCAAACACAAACAAACACACACACACACACACACACACACACACACACACACACACACTTCCAAAAAAGGCCAAGCATGCTAAAGCATGCCTTTAATCCCAGCACTCAGGGGAGGCAGAGGCAGGCAGACAATCTTTTGAGTTGGAGGCCAACCTGATCTAATAGCAAGTTCCAGGCCAGTCAGGACTGCATAGAAAAATACACTGAGACCCCGTCTCAAACTAAGAAAAAGGGAAAAGAAAAACCCAACACTGACAACCAGAAGTGCAGGTGGCTTGAGGGAGCAAGCCCAAGTCCTCTTGATCCTCCCAAAGTATAGAGCCTGCCACGCCTTCTGACCTGTGGCCAGGGATCACCCCTACACCCTAGCTTTGGGGACCTTGGAAGATGGTCATGTGAAGAACTGCACTGTAGCAGCCCCAGTGCTGACCTAAGCAGCAGCAGGCCAAGGGCAGACATGAAGGCTGGGCAGCAGGGGAGGCTGCAGCATGCTCCGCTCAACATCTCTGGAGCAGGTTCCGGGCGGAGCAGGACCAGTTCCAGCACCACTGTTGTGGAGGCTATTTTTGGAAGTTGCACTCGAGAGGCTGTCTTGGCAGGGAACCATGCCTTTGAGCACCACCATCAATTTTCACCTGCAGCCAGCGCCTTTCCTTTCAGGACCAAGGTTATTCAAAGATTTGGATTTCTTCGAAATTGTGTGAAAAAATTGGACAAGGTCTTCACGGCAGGCAAGGAGGGTTCTGTGGTATGAACCGAAGTGTCAGGGACAAGCTGGGCCTTTGGTGACACTCAGGTGCCCGGCCGACCTCTTGGACATGGAAGGCCACATGTCCCCGCCCCACCAAGGATAAGTGACAGGCCACCTGTGCTGAGTGGAGAAGACCAGACCCAGGCCTAAGAAATCCTCCCTGGGCATCTAGCCAGGTTGGCACCTCTCCTTTTGCTAGTGTGCAGCAGTGGGTTAGGACTCCACATCTAATCCCAGCTAAGGTACTGGCTATTTTGGTTTTAGGTGTTGTTTGAAATTTGAAACAGGGTCTCACTCTGCAGTTCAGGTTAGCCTTGAACTTGCAGAAATTTACCTGCCTCTGTTTCCCAAGCACTGGGATTAAAGGAGTGCACCACCACGGGTGGCAGCACTGGCACTGTAAACTCCAACTGAGCTGTGATGTGGATACCCAGAAATGAAAGGGTACCCTGGACCAGGATGATGCAGGGCAGCAGGATACACACCTCAGGCTTGAGTTTTGAGGATGCTCACAACAACTCTGAAGATCAAAATCAATAGCGCATGAATGCAGTATTTTAGAAAGTCAAGGTTAATAGAAAACAAACCCACAAGTATCCTACTAACATTTCCCTCTAGAAACAGGCTCTGCCAGAATCATCCTGCCATCCCTGCTGTCCCTTATGTCCCAGCCCCCATCTTGGGGAACCCTGAAGACGGTTCAGAAACAATGATGGCCAGCAGCAGGGTGGTGTGTCCTCCAACTGCATATACCAGTTCCTCTAAGAGGAATGAGAGGACCAGTGTCCTAGAGGATTCCCTTTTGGGGAAGGACAAACTAAATAATGGCAGAGCAGCATGGCAGGTGTGGAGGCACATGGGAGACAGACACTAACCACACAGACTCAACACCTTCAGATATCATCTACCAAGACCAGGAGCCATAGCAGGTCCTGCAGGGCTATCATTGTCACCCAAAATGTGTCGGGTAACCAGAGGAAAGGATAGATGGTGGCAAGGACAGGGTACCATGCTCTCCACCACCTACCTCTCTGTCCCATCACTGACGGCTTCACTTTTTCCCATTGCTGGGAAACTGAAAAGACAATTGCTACCACCTTCTAGGTAGCTAATTTTAAGCCATGCCACCAGAAACCAAAGCATCTGTAGCTGCTACCTGGCACCAGTGTCTCCAGATGTCCCTGAAATCCTGTGGAGGGCAGGCACAGGGCCACCACCTATCTTTGGGGCTGGGAACAACACCTTTATGCTCTTCCATGCATGCTGGCCTGGCCATGGCAGAAGCAGGCAGTGAGCCTTGGCTGCCATCCTCATTGCCAGGTTGGAGATCTCCCTGGCCATAGGACCTTATACAGGAGCCTTCCCCGTGCCCATCAGAAGAAGGAGCCCAACACTGGCCAGATTTTGACTGGTTGCAAACAGTGATGCCAAAGGGCCTGGAGAGGGAAGGTCTGTATCTCAGAGAGTCAAAACCAAGGGAAACAGGAAGCAGGGGAACCAGTACTAGGCAGGAGGATGGCAGTGCCAGGGGAGGAAGGAGCACAGGCAAAGGCCCTGAGGCACATGGTGGACAGCAAGAGGGTGATCAGGAAAGGACCATCTTCCCTGGGCAGCTCTGGGTCCTAGAGAGGCAAGGAATGACCTGTATGAAGGTCACCTTGTTGTCACAGATCAGCTGCAGTGGCCGGAGGCAAGCCCCTCCTGCCCATACCCAGGAGCCCCTATCTTAATAACCATCTGCAACTTGGATAGGAACAAAGGCATTTTGTTCTGATCTCATTTTATTTCCTAAAATTGCTTTTCTCCCTGAAAACTTTTTTCTTTCCTGTCACAACCTAGTTCCAGGAGCACTCTTGGTGGGACAATGCAAAAGTACTGTGCCAAGGACGGCTTTCGAGTGACTTTGCAAATGGCACCTTCCCAGAACAAATGAGTGTGTTCCTTCGTGACTGACAAGACGGGGCCCAGAAAGGCAGGAAATATGGCTCAGCAGAGGGATTGCCTGGCATCTATGAAGCCCAGGATTAAATTTGGATGAAGTGGCACATACCTATAATCCTAGAACTGGAGAGGTAGTGGCAGAAAAATCAAAGATCAAGGTCAAGGTTGAGACCAGCCTGGATCACGTGAGACTATCTCAAAGGGGAAAAAAAAACAAAAACAAAAAACAAAACAGAAGTGGGACCCAGAAAAGCAGGTGATTCACAAACACCTGAACATGCATGTCACAGCTCAGATTAGATCCTGCTGGTCGTGAAAAGAGGGCCATCATACTGCACAGAGCAGTCCCCCAGCAGGCGCTGAGGCTGGGGGACACCCTACCAGCTACTCCAAACTGATTGACAATGTCAGCGGAATTGGAGAGAACTTTTAAGTAAGAAGCCAGTAGGCTGGGACCTGAACCTGGTTGGGTAGCTCATTTGTGACAGAACCATTCCATTGTGCCCTGCTTCCCTGCAGTGTGGCTCAGAGCTGGCAGTGCAGAGTGCAGAAACCCAGGTGCGGGGGGCTAGAAAGACAGTTTAGAGCACTAGCTGCTCTTCCAGAGGGCCAGGTTCAATTCCTGCCAACACATGGTAGCTCACAACTTTCTGTAACTACAGTTCCAGGAGATCTGAGGCTGTTCACAGGCCTCTAAGTAGTGTACACACGCGTACGCAGGCAAAAAAATAATCCATACACATACAATTCTAAAGTAAATAAATCTTTTTAAAAAGAAAGGAAGAAACCTGGGACTGTGGGGGTCCACAGATGTGAGTCCTGTTCCATCTTGACTAAAGATCAGAGAGTTTGAGATTATTTTTAATCTTTCAAAGTTGTTGAAAACAGGTGTGGCTACAAACAAGATATTCCAACCTAGGGTGTGGTTACTTGGTGTTTTGGACACTAAAATGGCCCATAGAGGTGGATCAGCTCCACTTTGACCAAAGGTCAGAGTTCAAGCCTATTCTTGTTCCTTCATTTTAAAACAGGGCACTTGACATAGGGAATGGCTGCCTAAAGGATACTTAGTCTAGGGTGTATTCGCTGCATATCCTGCCCAAAACATCAGAATGCTTAACTTAGGAAGTAATGGCTTGATGTCTCAAGTATGGAAGGAAGTAACTGTTCTGGTTGTCGTTTGTGTCATGTTAAAGCAGTCTTTTGCTTTCTTCCCCCTGCTTTTCTATTGGGAATAAACATATGGGAAATAAACGCAGTATTCAGTACTCACTGAGTTGCCCTCCCAGTACTATGCTATGTCTCTGTATTTCTTTTGTATCTCTGTCTATTCTGCCTAATATTTCTAATCCACATGCCCTCACCCTGGAATGTACAAACCCATCGTGGCTGGACTGCGACAGATGTCGCCCCAATGTGTGGCTTAGGACAGATGACCCCCAACCTGGGGTTTAAGACATGGAACCATCTTGTTACCCAGGTGCAGAGGCAGAGCTGCCATGAAGGTGAAAGGGGTCTGGAGGGCCAGAGATGAGACAGTACAGCCACATCTCACCCAGCATGTGCTTACAGCAGATATAGCCAACAGAAAGCCATGGGGGCGGGGTGTGCACAAGTGACCACAAGGAACATATGGCCTCTGATGATGGGGGGTACACAGATGGAAAGTAAGGGCTACCCTATTCCTATCCAGAGTCAGCTGGCCCCACAAGAAACCTTGAGCGGAAAAGTGGGGTTCAGACACACTCTCTGGCCATCCCCTACATGAAGGAGACTTCCCAACTCAGCAGGATGCAGGCCCCTCCCCAATGATGTGAGCACTCTATTCATCTTAGCCCATGGTGCATGCTTGTTTTCTTCCAGAGTACTATGGGATCTCTATAGTTCCACCCTCAGAGCAGCTACAACACCAATCTCCAAGCAAGCTGCAAGGGAGAGCATGCAGGAGCCTTGAGCAGTGTCCCCATGGCACTCCAGTCTATCTTCAAACAAAGAGAAGCACTCCGGTGTGCAGTGTGCATGTACACCTATGAGAGAGAGAGAGAGAACACACTCTCCATTTCCATCTTTTCTTTCTCTTTTTTTTTTGAGACAAGGTTTCTCTGTGTAGTCCTGGCTGTCCTGGAACTGGCTCTATAGACCAGGCTGGCCTCGAACTCACCTGTTTCTGCCTCCTGAGTTCTGGGATTAAAGACATGCACCACCTCCACCCATCATATTTCCATTTTTGAAGTCATCAGATGAAGTGCTAAGGAGATGGCTCAGCAATGAGGAACAGAGTTCAGACCCTCAACACCCATGTGAAAAGTCAGGTGGGCATGGCAACCCAGCAGTCAGGAGGTAGTGACAGATCCCTGGAGCAAGCTGGCTAGCTGGACTAGCTCAATGGGCAAAGTCTGCATTCATCGAGAAACCCTGATTCAAATAAAGTGTAGAGTGATGGAGGAAGACATCCACACTCAAACATGGGAGGGGGGTATAATTCAGGTTGTGCCAGAGTGAAGAGAGTGCTCAGTGTGGTCGGCTCTGAAAGGCCCAGAGCCACGGTGAGTCTCTTTCCCCTTTGCAGCAGCAGGAGACAGGCTGGGTACCAGGGGCAGAGAGAAGAAGGGCACACCAGAAGCCACACTCCAGAGAAGGCCTGCCCCTTTGTCAACTCCTACGGAACACAGAGGACCCACATAGAGTCAAGTTCTTATCTGCATACCAGATCAGCCTGCCCAGGGCACCAGGGAGGGCCCTGCAGCTTCCCAAGGAGGAAGAGTGGTCAGGACTACAACGTGCGCAGCTGCTGCAAGCTCCAAAGGGTCCTGAGGCCTTCAAGAACAAAATGCCTGTTCAGCCAGGCCAGACCCTGCTACGGGCCAAGGGTTGACTACAAGGCTCCCAGTCTCAACAGTGGTCATAAGAAAGGACTCCCAAACACGCCTGATTAGGTGCTGTCCCAGCTACCCGAGGGACTGAAGCAGGAGGACCTTAAATCTAAGGCCAATCTGGGTAACTTAGTAAGTTTTTACAAAGGGCTAGGGATGTTGCTCAGCGGCAGGGTCCTTGTCAATCATGCTTGAGGCCCATGGCTCAAGCCTCAGTACTATATGAGGGACTCCCTCGCCACAAATGCACAGAAGCAAATACCGCTGTGCAGAGCGTGCCACACAGACTGTGCAGGGGACACAACGAGAAGAAGATAAGAGAATAGAGCATCCGCTCCTGCCAAGCAGCCTCAGCCAAGCCTCTGAGTCACACTTAAACCTCGACTGTCTGAGCTAAAAAGAGGGCCGAGGCACCAATCCTGCAGCCTGTGTGGCTGCCAGAGGAATGCTCTGCAGCAGACTCCGGAGGCTGCAGAATTACGGGGAACACCATTTGCCAAACAACAGCTTCCCCGTGATCCAGAATCATGTGCACAGAGAAGGCATCGAGCATGAAGACTCCCTTCTCTGTGGCTGGAGCCCCACACTGCAGGGACAGTGAAAAGAGGATGAAGATGAGGCTGGTAGTGATGAGCCCAAGGATGGAGCTCCAAGCCAGGACCACTGGACAGGTAACAAACAGCACAACCCAGCACCCACCATCCTCCACCTAACACTGACACCTGCCTTGAAGACAAGGGACCGCCACTCACTACAAGGTCAGAATGAGCCCAGAGATAAGTTCTGTGGAGGTCCCAGTGAAGTCAGAGGTGCCACAATAGTAAGAAGAAGCAATGGAGCAGAGGGCCGAGATGGCTCAGGGGTTAAGAGTATTTGCTCGTGGAACATGATGACCTGAGTTCGAATCTCTGTACATAAAGTTGGATATGGCTACACATGCCTGTAACCCCAGAGTTGTGGGAGCATGCAGACACAGGGAATTGCTGTCTAGCAAACAGAGCCAAAATAACACACACACAAAAAAACAAACAAACAAAAAACCATACCCAGAAAGCTCTGGGCTCAGTGGGCTCTCAAGGAAACCAGGGTAATTGGGGGTGGGGGATGGGACAAGTGTCCTCCTCTGGCCTGAATGTATTCATCCTTGAACACAGGTCTGTCTGTGTCTGTCTGTCTGTCTGTCTGTCTGTCTGTCTGTCTGTCTCTCTCTCTCTCTCTCTCTCTCTCTCACACACACACACACGCACACACACAACATATACACGGAAAGGGAGGGGCAAGCAAAACAGAAGAAATTCAGTCGTGAATCTGTTCTTAAGGTAGTGACACCAAGCAACCAGGGTAGAACTGCTCTGAATTCCCACAAAGCTTGTGACGCTTTGTGCGTCAGTTTCCTCATTAGCCCCAGCCTCAAAGAGATCTCACAAGAGGACAGGAGAGTCCTATATGTGGAAGCCATCATGGGGTAAGGGTTTGGCAGCAGAAGTGCTCAGAGCTGAGCAGTGTCACCACACCAGCCACTGCTGAGAAGCACATCGCCATTAAAATCTGTATTCAAATCTGCCAGAACTCAGAGGCAGCTGACATGTGCTAGCAGATGAAAGCTGGACAAAGTGCAGTCCACCATGCTCTGCAAAGGCAACCAGTGGCTTCTAAACTGAGTGTCCAGCCAAGAAAAATGTGGAGGAATTTGAAGTCATATTCCTAAGTGAAATACACCAGTCTGGGCGGAGGAAACAGACCAGTTAGTTAAGTGCTTGCTGCCCAGGCAAGGAGCCGAGTTTGATTCCCAGAATCTACATAAAAGCTGGGTATGGGAGTGCATCTGTAACCTTGCAGTGGAGGCAGGAGCATCCCTGGGGCCCAGTGGCCAGTCAATCTAGCCTACTCGGAAACCTATATCTAAAATCAAGGTGAAGAGCAATTGAGGAAGGGACCAGTGGTTGCCCTTTGACCTACACATGCACACACTCACATAAACAACAAAAAAGACGCTCAACTCAGCATAGCATGGCATAGCAAAGACTGCTGGGTACTCACAGCTCATGTCCACACCAAGGACTGCTGGGTACTCATAGCTCATGTCCACACCAAGGACTGCTGGGTACTCACAGCTCATGTCCACACCAAGGACTGCTGGGTACTCACAGCTCATGTCCACACCAAGGACTGCTAGGTACTCACAGCTTATGTGCACACAAAGCCCAACTGCTAGAACCCACAGGCAACTGTGATACCCTCTAGCTGATGAACATCCAGTCAGATCCACCCAGACAGAGGGGCAAGAATCAGTGATGTAAAAAAGATGAGTGATGGACCTATGGAAAACATGGAGGAACCACAAAGATGTATTTCCAGTCTAGCAGAACTGTATGCTACCCAACAGGACACATAGGAAGGCACGGTGAGAGACAGTGGAGGGCAGGGCTGCCAGACATCCAAAGCAATAGCAGGAGGAAGAGATGACCACATAAGCACAGAGGTGTCCAGGGAGGAGAAAGCCACCTGTAACATGGAAATCCTACACCCATCTAGCCTCACAGATGACGACCCTATAGTGACCCTACAGTGCCAAGGTGTCTCCATACTAGAACACTGACCACAACAGTGCACAGGACCCAGAACCTAAGAGCTAGCAGATGGGAAGCCATGCAGACACAGGCAAGGGAGAAAGGTGCCAGCAATGCTTGGCTTGCTGCCACCACTTGAAAGCTAAAAATGGGGCTTGTGAGGTAGTTTAGTGGGTTAATCTGAGTGAAACCCCCAGAACCCAATAAAGGTAGAAAGAGAGAACTCACAAAGTTGTCCTCTGGCCTCCATAGGTGCAGCATGTCATATATGTACCAGCACACACATGCGCGCGCACACACACTTAATAATAATGCCTAAAACTGCTCTAATGTGATACAACTTAACTGAGAAAAGTAAAAACAACAAATATGATTCTGCTTTGATGAGATTCTTTAAATACCAGACTCAGCTGGGATGGGAAACAGGATTACAGGCATGGTCAGACGGCTCTATATCCTAAAGGTCATACAAGAGCAGGTGGGAGACAGGATGGCACAGCTGGCCACGCATGCTCACCCTGCAGCACAACCACTGAGGTCTGCTGCAGGATACAGCATACGGTCACAGGCATAAGGGATACCTTCTATCATCACAACTTCCTGAGACTCCATGATCAGTGGACCAGCAAACAAAATCCCCACTGCATGCATGCTGCTCAGCCTCAGGATACAGTGCGCAGGCACTTCTTCCTCCAGCATGCTCTCCCCCAGGCTGCACTGGGGGTTAGCAGAGCCGACCATAGGAGGCATCACCCAGGCCTGATCACACCCATCAGACAGAAGATAAATAAAATTCAGGTCTCCTAAGACACCATTAAAACCCACCGGAAGGGGCTGGAGAGATGGCTTGAGGGTTAAGAGCACTTCCTACTCTTGGGGAGGACCCAAATTGACCTCCGAGTACTGGTGTCAGGGCTCACGAGTGATTAACTCCGGCTCTGGGAGATCTGACACTTCTGGCCCCTCAGAAACCACCATTCCCATGTGTACCCCCCAACACACATACACATACAAACATAACCAAAAATAAGTCTTTCAAAAGTAGCACACACCACAAGTAGAAAATAGGGAGGAAAATCCAATGCCATGTCAGATTTTTAGTGTAAAATCTATAAAACTTGCTGTGAAAAATTAAAGACCATCTCAGTAAATGAGGGATGGTTAATGCCACTTATAAAACTAAACAACACTAAGATACGATTTCTCCCCAAAATGATTCATACACTCATTGCAATCTGAATTGTATTCCAGCAGCATTTTGTGGGAGGTAACCAGCTGCACACAGGGAGGTGTAGGGGACTTAAAGATCTGTGGGAACAATCGCTTTAGTTATCTGTCCCAGGGATGGAAGCCAGGATCCTATGTAAGCATCCTTGTTGAGCAATTTGTGTGTGCTGTGTATGAAAAGCACAAAAAAATTTTTTTAAGATTTTTTTAAGATTTATATGTATGTGTGTGTGTATGTATGATGGGCACCCTGAAGCTAGAAGAACAGGCAGTTCTAGCATCCCAGTGAGGCTGCTGGACCTGAATCTGAGTCCTCTGAAAAACAGCAAGAGCTCTAATGACTGAGCCATTTCTCTAGCCCCTTTCTCTCTTTTTTTTTTCAAATTTATTTATTTATTTATTGGGAGGAGGGCACCCATGATATACCTGTGTTAGTCAGATGACAACTTCGTAGAGTCATTTGTCACCTTCACCTTTATGTGTGCTCCAGGGACTACGGTCATCAGGCTCGACAGCAAGTACCTTTCCCTTTGGGTCCCCTTGTCAGCCACTTCCCAGCTCTTTTGTGGGTCCTAAGAGTCATACTCAAATCCTTGCATTTCACCTCCTTAGCCACTTACACACGTACACACCCAGGCAATTTTTCATGTTTTATTTTGCAGCAGGGTCTGGCTAGTTTGCTCCGACTGGCCTTGGGTTCACTCCGTGGCTCACGCAGATCTAGAGCAGGTAGCCAGGCTCACCACAGCTAAGGAATTGTAAAGAATAACGGACCTGGAAGATTCCATGGTAGCAGGTCAGACAGGGCGACACTGGCAGACGGATACAAGGAGCTGATAGTATGGCTTCTACAGCAGCCCACTATGCATCAGCCAAAGGATGGCCCATCCATGAGCAGATCACGGAGGACAGAACAAGCCTGGGCACTTGTTTCATATCACACTCTGAACCCGATTCCAGACGCCTGTCAGTCGTGAGCATAAAAGGTAAAACCACAGACTGCTTGGAGGAAGCTGTGAGATCCCTTTAATATCTGCCTGACTTCAGTCGGTAGAGATACTTAATCAAGATGCCCAGAGTGCTGGCAGAAAGAGAAAATCGATACACTGGACTGCAATTAAAATGAAAAACGTCTGCTCACCTGCAGACACAGCGGCAGTGACAAGAGCGGAATGGCACGCCACAGGTGAAGAGGGTCCTATCTTCCAGAAAGGGGTCATACCCAGAGTCCAGAATTCCTGCTCATCCCCAGGGAACACTGAGAGGCCAAAATACTGAATCTAGAGGATGAGGATGGCCCCATGCTCCTGGCAGCATGCAAGCGGCACCCACCCTCACCTGGTACTTGGGTGGCAGGTGCCCTGCCAACCCAAAGAAGCCCATGGTCGCTGAAGGCCAGAGCTGTCAGTCACAGCGCTGTGTTCAAGTATATGTACAAAAGCAGCAATTCATTTGCGTGGTAGAACACTGACTTGCAATGGAAAGATCTAGCAACTTCAGGTCCACACAAGAGCAACACAAATTGCACTGAGGATAACAGAAACCAATCATGAAAAAGCAGGTGCCCTGTGGCTCCATTAATGTCAGTCCACAGCTGGGCACATTCAAAGTCAGGAGGCAGAGGGTCCTCTGGGAGCAAGGGAGCACAGGTCATCGGGGGCAGGCAGGAGCCTGCCTGGGTCTTTCTTCCACTGCAATGTGCACGTGCAGCCTTGGCACAAAACTTGCTGGGGAGAAGAAAACACACATGGCAGAGCAAAGGCACAATGGACCCAAGTGCCATGTTCCAAAATATTCCGCAGCGCCAGGCACACTGGGAAAGGCCAATGGTGCACCAGATGAAAATGGATGGCACATCATGGTATACTCACCCCATGAGCACAGAAGAGGTGAGGGAATGAGCGAATGCTGCAGATACTGTGGGCCAGTAAAACACACACTGGGGCAACTGAACAGTGAGCACGTACACGCTGGACACACACAGTATCCCTACAGAGCCTACTGCGTATCTCCCTACACTGGTCAGCTGAGGACGCAGCTCCTCGCAGAGCTCCTGCTCTGTTTCCTCCCCAGAGAACCACCCCCCAGCTAGCTCATAGCCACTCTGCCTCTAGAATATCCTTTACAAACATATGCCATGAAGTAAATAAAGGGTGTGAGGGCAGAGCGCTGGAGTCCCCCGATTCCACACGCACCATCTGTGCAGGTGGGTAGGATTTTGGGTCTGGTGACCCGGGGAACCTCCCACTGGCATGGGGCTCATCTGCACATGGTGTCCTGCCCAGTGCCAGAGCAGAGGAGATACTGTACCTGTGAGGGAGGCCTTCAAGTAGAAAATTGGCAATGCTGGGTGCATGTGTAGTAAGCAAGAACATGAGCGGACATCGGTCTCCTTTACTGTGGGTATGAGTACAGGTGTGTGGCCTCTGACCTTGTGACAGCCATTTCAGCAGGGAGAAAATCAAGTTGCTCCAAACCAAATATTCATCAAGACGGGCTACATGAGCCTCTGGCTCAGCATCACACCCTTGGACATGGCACCCATTTCCTGCCCACAGTCCTTCCAGGGCCACAGGAACCCGCAACTGCCTGTGGTCTCCAGCTCTCACGGGAGCAGTCTGTAAACCATGCCACATACAGGAGGAATGAGTCACAACCCCTGCAGGTTAGGAATGGAGGGATCTCCCCAGGCCTCAGGGCTGACCAGAATCCCTCCTATCTGCTGGTTGCTCACAGAAGTATAAAGTACTGCCATAGTGTGGCGGATTGATGTCATGTTGGCTCCACTGCCATGGGTGACACTTCGGGCACACTGCCAGCCAGCTCATGATCCTGCCAGAGCAGAGACCTTGAGGCAATGGGAGCCTGAGGTCTGTGAGGAGTCCCACCTCAGAGGCTGTTTCACAGGAGGAACACTCTCAACAAGCACAAAGGGCGGCCCTCCCAAGAAACTTACTCCAGGAACCTGCTCACAGCTACACAGACAGAGCAGACACAGAACACTCGTCATCCAGAGGGCAAAGTCCAGGGCTGTGGAGACAGCTCAATTGGTAAAGTGTTTGCTTTGCAAGCATGGGGACTCGAGTAGAACCCAAGAATCCATATAAAAAAGCCAGATGCAATGGTTTGTGTTTAAAACCCCAGAGCTGGGGAGGCTGAGACAAGAAGATCTCTGGAACTCACTACCAAGTCAAGCCTATTTGGTAAGGTCCAGGCAAACAAGAGACTCTGTCTCAAAGACAGGGGCTCACAGGGTGAGGGCACTCCGCTGCCAAGCCTGACAGTCTTTGTTGACCCTACATGGAAGGAGAGAACAAATTCCTAGTTGTCTTCTGATTTTCACTACATATATTCGCGCACGCACGCACGCACGCACACACACACACACACACACACACACACACACACGTCTAGGCCTACTGAAACAATTTGAAGGGTCCTAAAACAGGATGCCACCATGACAACTACATGTCCTCTGCAGCCACCATATAACAAAGACGGGACTAGTCACCAAAGGCCCAGGAGGTCACCTCTTTCTAGTGACCGCTCCCCTGGGGACTTTGGGGATCAAACAGGAAAAACAGAAGGTTTTCTTTCATTAAAAAAATTAAAATCTTGCTTACATTCTATAAATATGACTTTGCAACTATGGTGTAGAATATTAGTGCACACTGGAAATAGCGTGCCTCAAATAGGAAAATGGTTTGTGTTCACCAAGTGCCAGAAGCCAATTTTCAATTGCTTAAAATAGTCATGATATTTTACCAAGGTAATTATACTCTTAGCTATCAGTAACAATTAACTCCTTAGACTGGAGCCGCTTAATAAAGGTCTCGAGACAAAATTGCGCATGCCAAGCACTGTAAACTGAAATGTGAAGCAGGCAAAGAGGCCCCTTGGAGGGGATGCCAAGGCAGAGTGCCACAGCTGGTTCCAGGGCCCTGCAGATGGCTGGCTGGTCAGGACTCACCTCCTCCCCTCAGGGGTGGGCTGGAAGGACACAGGGGCACAGTCAGGCAGAGGTGAGCAGTGCTAGAGACTGAAACCAAACAGTAGCTGTCACAGGGACAGTGAAGAGTGGACACTCCCTCACCACAGGTCAGTCAGGCTGGAGTCCAACATAGCCTAGCCAGGCCAGGCTCTTAGAAGTCAGATACCAGCAGGAGACATTATACTATGCCTGTGAAATCACGTGACAATACCCTTGGTGCCTCACCAGGCCAGCTTAATGAATAGCTTCATCTTGTAAGCTAGCTAGCAAGTCAAACTCCTGTATCCCAGGGCTAGGAAGGCAATGGGTATCACTCCCTTGAATCTATCTCGGAGGGACAGCTGGTATAAATAATCAGTCAGTGTTGAGGAATCAATAGCCACCTTTCCACTCACTCAGAGTGAGGCCAGCAGTGCAGCACGGGTCAGAGTGAGGCCAGTTTGAACCAGAGAACCATCAGCTTTCCATCTTCAGAGAGGACAGTAGAAATTTCATGACATGGGAACACCTGGTGGGAACGTCAAGGACAGAGGCACTCACACAGGATGCCAGGCACAAGCTCACATGATCTATTCAGGAAACCATGGAAGCTCAACAGAGGCCACACTGCATCAGCACCATTGCCAGCAATCCTCACTGTCGCCCAAGTCCCAAGCTTGAAATGAAGCCCAAACAGCCACCAAGTTCACAGCAGCTCTGGTGCACACCATGGGCCACAAAAGCCATGGGATAAACCCAACCGACAAAAAATATCCCAACCATGTGAACAACACAAGTGGGAATGCTACAGAACCCAGCCCACAAATATACCCGGACCATGTGGGAACACTACAGAACCCAGCCCACAAATATACCTCGACCACGTGGGCATACACATGTGGGAATGCTACAGAACCTGATCCACAAATATACCCAGACCATGTGGACACACATGTGGGAACACTACAGAACCCAACCCACAAATATACCTAGACCACGTGGACGTACACATGTGGGAATGCTATAGAACCCAGCCCACAAATATACCCGGACCACGTAGACGTACATATGTGGGAATGCTACAGAATCCGGCCCACAAATATACCCGGACCACGTGGGCATACACATGTGAGAACTCTATAGAACCCAGGCCACAAATATACCCAGACCATGTGGACATACACATGTGGGAATGCTACAGAACCTGGACCACGTGGGTGTGCACATTTTAACACTATGGACACACACCCAGGTCAGACCACTGACTTCTCCAGAAAGCAGACAAAACCACTGTGCGCCCCCCTCCCCCCCCTGAGTGATTTCTCCAAGGAGCCAGAAGACTGTGACAGATGGACAAATTTGGGAAATCCAGAGGCTGGGAGCTTCTCTACCTGGCTGGTTGGGATGGGCAAGGCAGGCTGGAAGCATGGAACGGGTATGTGTGTACTGTTTCCCCCGCTAGACAATTCAGAGGCAACTTCATCTCCTGGGCCCACACTGCAGAGCTTCCCTGGGCAGGGACCTCACTGCTGAGTTTTGTAGGATGCTTAGAGGGCTGTTGTACTAGTGCCTGTGTGGAACTCCACAATGCACTAGAAGGAGCTCAGGACCATCCCACTGAGCTGACTCTTGCAGAGTCTGGGCAATGATTCTCAGATCACAGGGAACAGTTAGGTTCTCAGACTGACCTCTCTCTCTTTGTCACACAGTAAGTCTGGAAGTTCAGGGTCATAGGACACAAGCCTGTCTTCCACTAAGAAAGTCTATCAAGCCAATCCCCTCCGTACCCAACTCTGAGATTTCCCATAGCCAGCTCTCTGTCTTCTCATGCTACTATCAGCACAGGCATAGCCCTGTGATGAGCTGCCCGTGGGCCAGCAGAACAGGGCATGCGCCACCTTCTGTCTCCGTGGGTCTGCATGTTGGCATCAACAGAGGCTCTGTGACAGCCTTCTTCCTTGAACCATGGCTCTGTGGAGATGGGGCCAGCTCTCCTCACATGCTCTGGTAAACAGTAAATCCTCTGGGTCTTTGCTTAAGCCTCACCTCTGACAGCTCCTCCCATGTCAGTGGGCACAGAAGTGTTTGTCTCTGTCATGGCTGGTAAGTGTGTGGCTGAGTGTTCTGCCTCTTTCCCACTGCACTGTCAAGCCTGAGTGCCGTGACCACATATTCTCATCACAGGGGCTTCACTCTGACAGGCACTGGGCAGGAAAGGATGATGTTAAGGCCGAGAAGAGGAGCCATGCCAACACACTGAGCATCTTCTCGGCCAAGAGGCAATGCTGGAACACTCTAGCTACCTCTCTTCCTGGGCCACCTGCAGGGACCCTGGGGCCTAAAAGGAGGGCTCAGCCTTTACCCCGCAACCTGGGAAGAAGTGTTTGAGGCCAACACAAATGACAGATCTCCCTTTCTGAGACACTGGGGGATTGGCACAGGGCTGTTGGGGGTAGCTGTGAAACTGCAGTGGGAAGCAGGAGAATGGCTTGCTTTATAACAACATCCTCACCTAGAGATACCAGTAGCAAAGAGTCAGGTTTCCCAATGACACCACCAAGCACAGACAGATTTTCTGGGTGCACCAACTTCTTAGGCCTCATGCCCACATCCCATCAGGGTGAGGGAGGACCTCCACCCAGCAAGCTGGACTCCCTATTCTCATGTACCCAGGGACAAATCCCGTTTGTCCTTCCTTGTGCTCTGAACGCCCAGAATCCATTAGGAATAAATAACACTCATTAGGAATTTCCGTTCACACTCGAAGACCTCAGTGTACCATGCAAGCATCAGAAAGGCTTTGGGTGGGGGCTGGAGAGATGGCTCAGAGGTTAAGAGCACTGGCTCCTCTTCCGGAGGTCCTGAGTTCAGTTCCTGGCAACCACATGGTGGCTCACAACCATCTAGAATGAGATCTGGTGCCCTCTTCTGGTGTGCAGGCATATATAAATCTTTAAATCAAAAAAAAAAAAAAAAAAAAAGGAAGAGAGAGAGCACAAACAAGCCAGACTGCCTTTGGGCCAGAAGTCTGAGAGAGGCTGGGGATAGAGAGAGTGTGTCGCAGCATTTGCCTTGTCACCTGGAGACAGGAGCCCATCCTCATGCCAGGCCAGAATGAAGCCTACTCCAACTGCCCCTGTCTGTGCAGCAAAGGACGGGAAGGCAGGCTGGCAACCACTAAGGAGGCCAGCTTACAGAAACACTTCCCTGGGGCGCTGCGCCAGCCCAGGTCAGGACACACAAGGAGAGTCCAGGAGACTGGTTTTGATCTTGCTGTTTGGAGAGGGCCAAGGCATGGAGGCCAAGCTGGCCTTCAATTCACCACCTCCCTTCCTGCCTCAGTCTCCAAAATTCTAGAATTACGGTTATATGCTGCCACTCTGGGCTCTGAATGACTCTTTGTGCCATTCAAAAACTGTCACACATCCTAACTGAATTGTTCTGCTACAGCCTGCCGTTGGGGGAAGGCCAGCACTGTGCGTGGCCTGTGGCCCAGCAGATGTGGAATACCTACTGGAGGTGTGAGGAATGGACCACGGGCAAGAACGTGCAGCCTCACAGAGGTCTGGATAAAGACGGACGGCCAGAGTTAAAAGGTCAGGCAGAGGCGTGGTGGAACCTGGCCACGCTGGGTGAACTGTACCTTGGTCAGCAGCACATTGCGCTTCTGGAGCCTTCGGGCCAGTGCCTCATGTGACTCCCTCTTCTTCCTCTCCTCCAGCAGCTGTGCACTGACCTGCCGGACCTCATCCTGGAGCTGCTGCTGGGCCTTCTCCATACTCCGGGCACTACATAGAAGACAAGAAGGTAGAGCCATGAGGCCTGACATGACCATCCCCCAGGACTGGGGACACGTCCCCCACTGTGTACCCCACAGGGGTGTCCTAAAATAGAGCTGCACGTGCAAACACCTCGTTGTCGTTTCCTCGCTCCTGAATAGCTACTTAGTGCCTTTCAGGAGGGTCTGGATTTCAAAGACACCCAGGGTGATCCCAGAACACGGTGCCAGAGGAGGGAAGTGCAACTCCACACACAATGGGAAAGATTGTCAGCCACAGGCGCTTCAGGACGGCACTTCTGAATGAGCTAAATTGCCAGCGCAAGCACTTCCCATGTGAGTCACAGTCGGCACAGATGTGCAGTGCAGGGAGGGTGCAGAGCACAGCCCCCGCAGCAGGCACCAGGCCTGAAGACTTTCTGAAGGAGAAAGTACTGCCTCACACTGGGTGCTAGGCATGACTTGTGAAGACAGATGCCAGGACACACTCGGGCAACGGTATCTGACTTCCTCTACTTTGCCTTTCTCTAAACATGTATTTTTGTAGTATATAGGATTGAAGCAGGAGCCTCGAGCATACTAGGCAAGACTTCTCACTGAGCCATGCTCTTGGTCCACAATGAAGAGTTGTAGGCAGGTGCTCTACCACTGAGCCACACCCCAGCCCCTCACTGGGGGATTCTAGGCAGGGGCTCTACCACTGAGCCACACCCCAGCCCCTCACTGAGGGATTCTAGGCAGGAGCTCCCCCACTGAGCTACACCCCAGCTCCTCACTGGGGGATTCTAGGCAGGGGCTCCACCACTGAGCCACATCCCAGCCCCTCACTGAGGGATTCTAGGTAGGTGCTACATCTGAGCTACATCCCCAGCCCTCTTTGTATTTTCTGCTTTAAGACAGTATCTAAGTTTCCAAGACTGATCTTGAGTTTGTAATCTCCTGCTTCAGTTTCAGATAGTGCTACCAAGCCTGGCTTCCCTTTACAATATATGCTTTCCTATTGCATCCCTATGGCTTTCCTGGCCTGGTCACTGCCTCCCCTACATCATCAGAACAGCCCCACAACAGCCCTCTTTAGTCAGCTGTCTCTGCGAACTTTACAGGCCCAGGTCTCTGGATTGAGGCCTCTATGGGCCGTGGCCCTCCCAGAATGACCTCAATCATCTTGGCAAAGACCCTTGCTACTTCTCCACCCCACCAGTCCCACAGCCACCCAGTGCAGCCCCTGTTGTCGCCGGTCCTTTAGAGGGCACAGAAAGCCCCAGAACAGCAAGCGCAAGGATCATTAAGTACCAAAATGGTGCCCTTCACATGTGCCCTGGGCTCCACCCCATCCTTATGACTATACCCAGAGGACAAGGCCACAACAGAGAGATCCAGATCAGATGATAGGAGTAGATGGGGGAGGACTGACCAACCTCACTATTCAAGATGGCACACTGCAGGCTGTATGCAACAACGGCAGTGTGTGTGTCCCATCAACAGCAGAGACCTCTTCCCAAACGGAATTCTAAAAACTCACAAAAATTGGAATCTGGGAACTGGGGAGGTACATCAGCTGACAGACACTTGCTTTGCAAACATGAGCACCTGAGTTTAGAGCGCCAGCATCCACACAATGGTTGGGCATGGCGGTACACACCTGTAAGCCCAGCGGTGTTAGGAAACGTCTGAGGTGGAGTCAGGGCAGATAGATACTGCAAGTTTGCTGGCCAGCCCTCTAAACTACTTGATCATGTCCCAGGCCAATGAAGGATCCTGTCTCAAGCCAAAGGTGAGTGGTGCCTGAGGACTGATACTGGAGGTTATCGTCCACCTCCATATATATGCCATGCATATGTGGACTCACACAAAGACAGCCAGGCAGGCGGGCAGACACACACACTCTCTTTCTTTCTCTCTCTCCCTCCCTCCCTGATACAAAAGCAGGGCAACAGAATTATGGTATCATGTGACATCTGTAACACTCATGCAAAGTGTCCATGAATAGAACACTGCAGCTACTCTGAAAATGTACAAACTGGGGGTGGGGCCTGCAAGAGACACCTGCAACTCAGATCACTCCTGCTTCCAGCGGCGTTGGCTGGCTTTGATTAGGCTGTTTCAAGAAAACCTGCGGTCCTGAGGGCGGCAGATAGTGCTTCTGTCAGGTGGGTACCCACAAATAAGTATTTCACATCTGAGTGAGTATAGGATTTTGTAAATTATAACTTAGTAAAATCATTTAAACAAGCTGAAGTGTAATTTGAAAGTGAATGAAAGTCAAACATTTATGAAACTTCAGCAGGGGCCTGTGACACCGTTGGTCCTGCAAAGTGTCAAAGGGAACCCTGCTCTGGGACACCAATATAACCGCAGAAAATAGGGCCAACCATGTGGCATCAAGGGCACTGGCTTGACTTCGATTGTGCAATCTCAGGAAGCCTCGTGCTGTCCCCTAGCCCCACTGAGAAGCAGCCGGCTGCCACCTGCACCCTAGGTGCGTCACAACCCCAAATGTAAAGCAAGAGCTAATATTCATGGGAAACAGACATATAAAAAGGCTATTTTGAGTTCCAGTTCAATTGAAAACTATTCATAGACCAATTTAATAATCAAGGACTGTGAAATCGACTCTTGAATCGTTGAATTCAGGTGGGTAGGTTCACAAGCGCCTTAAATCACTGCTCCAAAGTGGGTAATTTAATTAGAACGGCAGCATAAGCTCTGCTACTTAAGAGCCAAGCACACAAAGACAAACAATGGCAATGCAACTTTTTGGGTGACAGGATACACACAGGCAGGGTGGGACTGGGGGCTTGTGACACTCAGATAAGCTGTCCTCAGCATGGGGTTCAGGGGAGTATTGCAGAAAGACTTCCAAATTCAAGGTTAAAATCGGGGAACAACATTTTCCTTGTAGCTACCCAGGGTCTTGCCCACACAGAACAGATGCAAACAACCCCAAGGCCATGGAACTTTGCTGGGACTTTGAGGACCAAGGCTCAGTATAACGGAACCAGACAGCAGGATTGAACACCAGGAAATCTGTCTCAAGTCTGAGCCACTGCCAACCCCCACTCTGCAGCTAGGCTCTGCTACCTAAGAAGGCAAAGACACAGTTACACAATCGCAGCCCTATACCTAGGTCACAGTGTGGAACACCACACCCATTGCCTACTGGAGGCCATGGACAGAGATGTGTGCACCATGGCACCACGGAGAGAGAGACCTGAGTTATAAAACTCTTGTCTCTCCCTCCCCACAGCACTCCTTCCCAAGAAGAAAAGATTCCTCTCAGGAATATTAGGTATCTATATCAGCTCTACCACTGATTTATAGCCCCAATCCACAATCCTCACTCACTCTCATATCCGCGTGCCCTGCACAAGGAGCGTCTGTGCTCACCTGCGCAGACCACAGAGGTCCACGTCAGGGCATCTTTCTCAATGATTCTCTACTTCATTCACTTTAGTTTTGGAGGCGGGAGTCTCTCACTGAAACTGTGGCTCACCGTTTTGATCAGGCTAGCTAACAAATGGGTTAGAATCTGTCTGTCTCTGCCTAACATGGGTACACCATTGTGCCCAGCTCCATATGAGCTCTGGGGACCTGAATTCAGGTCCTCATGCTTGTATAATAAATGCTTTACTCAGTAAGCCATCTCCTCAATCCCCATACTCTCCCTTAAAAGCAAAATATATTTCATCTTCTGTGGGGATGTCAGAGGAATGCATGGTCCTACAGAAGATGCCCAGACAACAGGCAGGACAGCAGACCACAGCAGGTCCTAAGGTCAGTTCCCAAGGCAGAACAGATTCCCAGGTCTCCTACAGGACAGGGCTACACTGTAAATTGCAGTTCAGAGAGTGGCAGAGAGAGGGCGCTCCAAAGCACCATTTGCAGAACTTCAATGAAGCCCTGAGCACAAAGATCAACAGGCTGGTATCATACCTCTTGGATCCACACACACACCTGGTGCAGGGTTCACTAACAAGGTGCTGCTAAACAGGCATAAATCACCGACCAGGTGACTGCAGGGGAAGAAAGCACTCACACAAACCAAACAGGCAGCAGCAATGCCTTCTGAGACTGCAGGTGGTGCCTGGGTGGGGAGAGAGCGCTGGCAGGGGCTGGTGTTTGAGTGCAGCAGACATCACAAACCTGATTCAGATGGTGTGCAGGAGGAAGGATGTGTGGAAGGGAGTATATGGGGAGCCCTCAGGTGAGTTGGGCAGGCACAGGGCCCTGCACGCTCCTCCAGCACCTGCCACTGGATAACTAGGTGTCAGCTGACATGGCAAACATGGGGTTTGAGCCACCACAGGGCTGAGCCACTGATGCCTAACTGGCATTGGCAGAGGATAAAACCAGTGAGGAAAGGAGTACTTTGGTTCATAGTGAGGTGGATGAAATGAACTAAATGCCTGCGGGCACAGGGGAAGGCAAATGTGGGGGACACCTGGGGCAGAGGGCAAACAGCTCTTATATCCAGAGTACACTCACACTGTGTGGAAATGGGAGATGACTATGGGGCTCTTGGCCAGGAGGCAGTGAGGAACTGAAGAACAGGAGCAAGAAGAAAACCCCTCACGAGGAAGGAAGGGAGGGACACAGAAGCCCTTCCACATGCTCCTTGTGCTAGAGGGGTGAGCAGAAGGCAGGATGGTCTCCGGTGGGCAAGGGACTAGAAATGCTGAGTTCAGCTTAGAAATGGGGAGCAGTGTGGAAGCAGAAGAATGTTCTTCTTCCAGGAGTTGGGTCCATGGAGGCGACGAGTTGGCAAGCTCCTAGGCAGGCCCCATGGAGAGGACACGGACCAGCAGACAAAGCCCAACAATACAGGGCTGCAACACAATGTCCAAACAGGCGCAGGACACTCACAGCCAGGCTTCTCAAGCCATGCCTGCCAGATGGTTCTAGACACCCAGGCATGCCAGAATACAAAGATGCAGGGCTCCTCAAGTTGACATGGACCTCAAGCTGGAAGGGGACCTCTGCCACTGTTCTATGAGAGCCTTGACAGCTGGAAGAACTTGAGCAACATCATCCCAGCACACATCCTTGGGTTGCTGGTTCTCTCTCGCCCTCCCTTTATCCCTCAGGGAGATTTCTCTCCATTCAACTCAAGCCTTTCTTCCAAGGAAGAGAAGAGAAAGCTCATAAAAAATTAAAGCTCTCGCTCCACGGCGTGCTGAACTCTGAGGGCAGCGGCATTTCCACGAACCTCTGGGACTTCAGAGCGAAGCTCTTGGTGCTTCAAGGAGAAGCTGAGCGTGTTTATCGATCGCTGCCTTTCTGAGGCACATCTGCTGAGAGAATGAGCCCGAGCCTTTGAGAGCCATCTTTGGATGTGGCGGGCCACTGGCGCTCACTTTCATGTGAGCTTCGTCAGAACCCCAGGCCTAAGAATATCTACTTTCAAGGAACCAGGCAAGACCAGGAGACACTGCAGAGCGGCAGGAGACATTTTAACAACCTTCTCCAAGACACCAAGACAATGATGCTTCCAGCTCTTCCTTGCCTGACCTGGTGTTTCAAAGCCCTGGGGACTGCCTTCCTCAGCTCGAACCCAGCACCCACACTCATGAAGCAGGGAAAGCAAGCCTGTGTCACCAGACCTTGTGGGGCCCCAGACACTGTGGCAGTTCTGAGAGGAGCCATGTACCAAGTCATGGTGTGTCATACGTATCATACGACACATTGAGCTCACAAAGAAGCTGACTCTGGCAGCCGGGCTGGGTCCTCCTTCCCCCATCTCAGACCCAAACATGTCTATTCCTTTGAGGTCTCCAGATAGGCTGGCCCATCTAACCCCACGAGAGCAGAACAGTTCGATAGAAAAAAATGTCACAACCTTGAAAACAGCTGGAACCATTTCCAACAGAAGTCACTGGTGTTTACTGCATGATATAAAAGCGTCTGCGATGGGAAAGAGAAGCCAGACGTTCAGCCACGGGGAGTTTGGCTGTGGAGAAAAAACTCAATGGGGAATTCCAGCTGCCTCAACTTCCCTAATTGGTGTCTGCTGGAGGTTATGCATAGCCCATTGAATAATGTTTGTTATCTAGCTATAGATCATCTGTTACTTGCTTTTTTAAACATTGGCTTGCTATATACTTAAAGTCATTCATTCAAAAACCACACTGCATAGAATGCAGTGCTGGAGCGCCGCCTGGTGCAGAAACACAGGGTGTGTTCATGTGTCTCCACAGCCATGGACAAACCCAAGTTCTAAGTAAAAAAAAAAAAAACCAAAAACCTGAGGGCTGGTGATGCAGCTCAGCTGGCAGAGTGATAGCCTAGCATGCTCAAAGTCCTGCATTCCTCAGCACTGCATGAATAGGTGTGGGAATCCTGGCACATAGGAGGTGGAGGCCAGAGGTCAGAATTCCAGATCGTCCTTGGCTAGGCAGCAAATTCAAGGTGAGCCTGGGCTACATGAGATCCTATCTAAAAAATAAAATAAGTTGGGCGGTAGTGGCACACACCTTTGATCCCTCCAGAGGCAGAGGCAGGTGGATCTCTGCAAGTTTGAGGGTAGCCTAGTCTACAGAGTGAGTTCCAGAAGAGCCAGGTTTACAGAGAAGAACATTTCTGAGGTTAGTGGCATCTCTGCTGAGGACTGAAGGTCACTGTGAAGACCTAATCCCCAGGGAGGGGCCTAGAAAGTGAGGGGAGAGCTCTCATGATGGGATGAGAAGCCTTGGGTGAGACCCTCAGGAGTTGACACCAAGAAGAACAAAGGCCCTTTGTAGACACACACCTCCAGCATTGCGACCTGAACCACCTGGCTCCAGACCATTAGGAAGACAATATTGTAATTTAGGAGCCCTAACTACAGCAGATTGTGAGAGGAGCCCAAACTCACTGGGATAACCCCTATTCTGTAAAACCTGAGGAGAGGCGTCACGCAGAGGGCCAACTCAGAGCCTTTCTGGTGACAGCCCAAAGCAGTCTGATGACGTACATGAATAGCAATGGTTTCCTACGGTTATGATAATGGAATTCCTTGTGCATGGTGAGTTTTTGTAATTCATCTCTTTCATGACATTAAGAAAACACTAGTAAAATTTTATTCAACCCCTACAGACAGCCCTTAATTCTTGGAGGGCTGATGAGCACACATCAAAACCGGACAACACAAACGCTTTCTAACCTTGGGCTTTGGAGATGAGTCAATGCAGACCAAAGCCGCTGAGTCACCTCTGTAAAGCCACTGTGTCTGCACCAGGAGAACTGGATGCTTGCCCTCCCTGACCTCTGGGCACGATGCCTGGCACAACCTGCAGCACTGACCTAAGACATCAGGTCAGGTGGAGCTAATCTGTCACCAGGTGCCTATGGGTTCCTATATGCACCGCTATGTCAAGGGGAAAGGTGCAAAAGCACAAGTCCCCATAGCCAGGGCCTCTGAGCAGAGCCTGCTGAGATGCAGTCACCTAAGGTCCCCATGCCATGTACACAGAGCAGGAATTGGTTAGTGTGCCCCTGCTTCCTCCCAGACCTTTGCGGAGTCTCTAGAAACTGAAAGAAAATTCCAGAAGTATCTCTGTCCAGTGAATGAAGAATTAACAGGGACCACCCAGAGGCAAGATGGGCTAGAGTTATGGCCCCAGAAATGGATGACCAGGAAAGGGCCAGCTGATTAACCAATAATTTAGCCCTACATACAGTCCGTATTAGTCCATTCCTAGGCCCGGGAAAGAACCACCCATGCTAACAGGGCAAGCCCCGACAGAGCCACAGGGTGTCCAGATGTAGCAATCAGCGAGCAGCCACCAATCAGACAGTGAACTTCATGATGTCAGAATATCATGCTGCTCTCAAATAGTGTGCGAGATCACAGGGCACTATCTGACAACAGAGCTTTGTGACAAGGACACCTACACCAGGGCCAGAGACACAGAAGGGAGAGTGAAGGTGCTGGGAGCCGCTCTGAAGAGAGGCCAGAGGAGCAGACACAGAGGAGAAAGAAGCGGAGCCTACAAAAGACAGAAGCAGAAGGGAAGCAACTGGAAACCCTGGACGCAGGCACCCTAGGTAGGAAGGCTGTTTGGTAGGAATCTCACAACAGGCTAAGTCCCCACTTGGGAGGAGACCCTCCAAACAGTATGGCTGACGATACAGGTTTATTTCTGGTAGGTGTAGCCTTAGAGAAAAAAGCCAACAGATGGAGAGCTACATATTCAACAGAAGGTGTGGAAGAAATAAGTTCAAGCTAAACAGATCTCCCCAACACACACACACACACACACACACACACACACACACACACACACACCCCACAGCCAGCCAGCCAGCCAGGGATGGAATAAAGCCAGATCTCCTCAACATACCACACACACAGGGATGGAGTAAGGCCATATGCTTCCTGCATCCCTTTGGATATCACATCCTAGATGGCCACTGGTTGTATATTCCCAGCTACCTCCTAGAAAGGTATTTCATTTCTAAAAGACTTTCAACCAAGAGCAAAGACCCAAGCACTGAATACAGAGTACTCCACAAGTGCTACCAGCAGCAGGGAGAGGTGGCCACACCTATATTACTGAGTCTGCAGACAGAGCTAGAACATCCTGTATCGTTCCCATGTCCTTACCAAAGGGCAAGACCCTGCTGGTGAAAGGATGCTCCTGGCACACTCTTGGGAGGTCTTCAACAGACCCTAAGGGCATTTAGATGTGGAGCAAGCCTCAAGAAGGCCATGTCAGCATGTCTAGCCTGAATGGCTCTGGAATTTGTAGGAGAGGCAAGGATCAGAAATACAGGAGGAAATAAGTGGCAGGCCGGCCCCGGCTTCTACAGTGGGGCAGCCTGATGCAAACTCAAACGGAGCCAAAGTTTCCCCAGCACCCTTGACAACAGGGCTCAGCATAGCACATAGCTGGCTGTATTTCTACATCAACTCCATTTCTTCAAAATCTCCAAGTATTAATACACATTTTTCTGACATACGCTCACACACACACACCCCAAAAAAATCACAAAACTACCAAATTGTAGGGACAAACTAGAGAATGGGGAAAGCAGAGATTTATGGAATTACCAACCAAAAGCCCAGGTGAAAGAGCTGAGAAGGAAGCCGGGGAGGAAGCCGCCTGGTCCCTGGCCACTGGGCACACCGCCTCTGACAAGCACTCTTCCTAACATTTCATCAATTCCAATCATCAAATTCAATTTGCATTCCCAGATAAACAGAGGCCACCAGTAAATACTCTCATCTGACCTTGAAATGTGAGAAGGAAAATCGCCTCTCACAATTTCAATTTGCTCCCAACCATAAAGAATAATCCAATCTGACTGATTGGATACCAACCTGCAACCTCCCAGGTAGGGCAGAGCCCCCTGTAGGTCACTGAGTCAGCTGGGCCTCCTAAGCTCTCAGCTTTTGAAATAAGGGGTGTAAGAAGAAAATCCAGAGAGCCAGAGGGCTGGGGATGTGACTGCACAGCACAGCACTTGCTTGTTTACCCATTAGGCCCTTGGTGCTCTCTGTGGCACTGAAAAAGGCTATAAAAACCTCAAGTTAGAAATGGATAAGCAGGGAGTGGTGTTCTTGCAAAGGACCTAAGTTCTGCTCCCTGCACCCATAACAGACTGCTCACAACTGCCTGTCCACTGACCTCCTCTGGCCTCCCTGCCCTCCTCTGGCCTGCACTGACCTCCCTGGCCTCCACTGGCCTCCTCTGGCCTCCACTGCCCTCCCCTGGCCTCCACTGCCCTCCTCTACCTCCTCTGCCCCCTTCTGGCCTCCACTGCCCTCCTCTGACCTCCACTGCTTTCTTCTGACCTCCACAGGTGTCTGCACTCACTGACTCATACCCCCACAGAAGCAACTAATATAAAATAACACAACATTTTTAAAAAGCCAGAGAAGCAGTTATGGCTGACACAGGTGTGTGTCAGGTGAGGAAGGACACCCTCACACGTCACTTCGGCCTTAACATGACTGAAGAAGAAGAGTTATGTGTGGTGACTTTTAGGAGAGTGGCACAAACTGTAGCAAAGCTAGGTAGGAGCTCAGCCAAAACCCCAGCTCTTCCTTTGTGCCTAAACCTCAGCAACAGGAAGGAGAGAAGAGAATGAGGAAGGGAGGGAAGGAGAGAAGGAGGGAGGCAGGGAGGAAGGATACAGTCTGATGGGTCACAACCACACATAGCATTGACTGTTCTGTGGCTGCTTTCCTACAACAGATGTGTGGGCTGACAAGCAAACACCTTTATCTTCCATGCCCTTCACAGAGAAGGGCTACTGATGCCCAGCTTACACCAACAGTTCACTTTGAAACTCAAGAGAACTAAAACACAGATGCACACTCACACTCACCGATCCATTGATTACCTAGCTCAATCCTGTTTGGCTCCCTGGCATGTACCAACAGTTTCAGAATCTCCTGTTGGCCTGACCCAGCCACAGGCCCTACAGATGCATGAATTCCAACCAAGTGAAACACCCACTGCAGACTGAGGATATAGCTCAGTTCAATGCTAGAGCAAGTGTCTGGCATACACAAGGCCGAGACTATCCATATATGATAGATAGGTAGGTAGGTGGGTAGATGCACGGTAGAAATATGGGTGAATGGATGGATGGACTGACAAATGGGTGGGCAGGAGGACAGACATACAGAAGTAAAAGAAGAAGGGAGGGAGGGAAGGAGGGAGGGAGGGAGGGAGGGAAGAAATCCCAATGAGCCTCCAAGAAGTCCACCTCTGCATGCAAACAGGACTCAGAACAGCCTTGAGCCCTGCCCCAAGTCCACTGCTAGCACACTAAGGAGCAGCAGGAATCACGCTGAGGACCGCCCCTCACTTCCATAAAGACCTGGGGCACAGGGCAACTTGTTTCTTCCAACAGTACCCAGGCACCCTTCTAAGGAGGGCAATGTCTTCACCCTGTGCCCAACAGTGGACACAGAGGATCACTGGTCACAGTGCTTCTAGAGGAACATTGCTCCCAGGTGATGTGACCTGAACATGAGCTATACCTTGGGGTGGCTAAATGCTCAGCTGTCTCCACACTCTCCCACATCCTAATCTTCTGAAATATAGATTCTATATCCTTTCCTGAACCCAAACTCTGCGAAATTAGATGCAGGGGGTGGCAGAAACCCCAGTCTGGGAGGAGGGAGGGAAGGAGGGAGGGAGGAATGGAGGGAGGAATGGAGCCACCATGAAGGACAGAACAGCATGGTCACCATAAGGCAGGGTCTTGCACTGGGTTCCTTTTCCCATCCTCATCAGATCCCCAGCTCTAACCAAACAGACCTTCCAAGACACAAGTGTCAAAGTCACCATCTCTCATCACCAGCCCACTCTACCTGTGCCGTCATTTGTGCCAACAAGTGTTGGGGAGGCGTGGAGAGGGAGTCCAGGAGGGAGAACCTGTACGGGCTGAAGGAGGAACAGGAGTACAGATGGGCCTGCCTGGAACTGGGGGAACTCCTAAACTCCTACATAAGGCAAGTGGCCTCTCCTACCAGGCTGACTAGGATGCCCACGTGCCAGCACCACTGAGGCCTCTCTCCCCCATTCCCTCTCTCTTGACGACACCTCAGGCCTCCTTGGTGGACTCCTCCCATCAGCACAGAACCAGGAGCCAATGGAGCCCTGGGAAATCACACACACAATAGCCCCAGAGTCCAACAACACAGAACAGCATGGGGAGGTGGTAAAAAACTGAATCCTGCCATGACCTAGAAATGGCCTGTCTCACACAAAAATGTGAGGGCTGACAGCGGGAGACATCAGCAGTGTGGAGAGACCTTTAAGAGGTGGCCTGGTAGGCGTCTCTAAGGAGCACAGTCTCACAGGGGATTGTAACATGCTGCTCGCTCTCTCTCCCTCTCTCTCTCTCTCTCTCTCTCTCTCTCTCTCTCTCTCTCTCTCTCTCTGGCTTCTGGCACAAATGATCCTGCTTCACCCAATGATGCATGCTACCACCAGAGACTCAATGCCATGGAGCTGCCAGATTGTGTGCTACAACCTCCAAAACTAAGCCAAATAACCTTTTTCTTTGTAAGTTACCTGCCTCAGGTATTTTACTATACCGACAGATAACTGTAAATGGACATGTAAAGAGGAGAATATGGACCATGGGCCAATGTGAAAATAGGAATGGCTGTATCTACTGTTCGTGCGCGCGCGCACACGTGTGTGGTGTGTGTGTGTGTGTGTGTGTGTGTGTGTGTGTGTGTGTGTGTGTGTGTGTGTGTGTGTGTAACATAGGAGGTGAGAGGGCCCAGGAGAGCTTGACTGGAGTGCTTGTCCACACAATGACTTTAGCTACCACCCTGGAGGTCACTCAAAGCACAGATCTGAGCCTACACCTCCAAGTCCATCCCTGCATCTAAGGACAAGGAAAAGGTCATGGGTCTCAATGCATGACCAGGCCAAGGAGAGAAGATCCCTGAGGGGCGAGAGCTGAGTGTGGGCTTAATTGAGATTGTGAATCAAATCAGACAAGCATTTAGAAGATGAGACAGAATAATCTCAGCAACGTCTCTCTCTCTCTCTCTCTCTCTCTCTCTCTCTCTCTCTCTCTCTCTCTCTCTGGAATCACTAGGCCGCCCAATTAGCAGTTCTGATGCTGAGGTTCCTGGTGTAGCACGGTCGATAGTGGCCCACTGGCCAGCATGGCCTGAGCGCCCACACCAGACGCACCATCAATCGACACCTGGGCTCCATTATAATCTCTGCAGCTGCCTCGGTGGTGCCTGATTAATAAAACCCATTCTAGTGTTTATTCTCCCATTGATTTCCCTGTCCTCGGCCCGAAGCCCAAAGTCAATAACCGGTTGGGTGAGGCAACTTCCCTGGGCCTCTGCTGTCTCCCCTGGGCCAGAAGCATCATCTGCCCTCGTCAATCATCTGTCTTGGCGCAGGGACCACTGAGGGGCAGAGGCATCTAAGCATGCATGGGACATCAGGCTTAAAGGCTGTCACTTGATTAATAAAGAGACATCTCTAAAGTGTTCCCCAGACTGAGAAGTGAAGCCAAGAGGAGAAAATGAGTTTGAGACTCCCCAGTGTCCTTCCTGTCCACCACCCTGTGGAGGGCTGGAACAGAGAGGTACTTGCTGACCAATGGCTATGTCAACATGGCCACTCTTTTATTAATCTCACTTCCTCTCCCCCTAGGCTCAGGCTTGGAGAGTTGACACTTGGCTTGAGAAATGCCAGCTCTAAGCAGTTTATTTCCTCTTGAACTTTAAGAGCTGACTGAGACAGAAGTGACCTTTAAAAGGCAGGGTTAGAGCTTGTTGGGCCTGGCGGGGTGCTCCTCTATGTACACAAAGCAAGAGGGGCCGCAGGCTCGGCCAGCCCTGGTGGTGACCCTGGACTCCGAAGGGAGGCATCACGATAGGTGGGTTAGAACAGGTCCAAGGTGGTTGGGCTGGGTGATGGTCAGCACAGAGAGGCAGGAGCCTCCAAATGCACATGGGCCCAAGAGTGAAGACTGGAGAGGCATGGTGTCGGTAAGAGCAAAAGCAGCTTACTGAGGGTTTGAACTTGGCCGACGTCACTGGTTGGTAGCTGGCAGATCATGCATAAAGAAGGGTATCTACTTCTCCATTCTTCCCAGAGAAGCCTACTGAGTAGATGCCAGGGTGTTCCCATCACCCTGTAGGGGCTCCATTCCAGCCTCCCACCAATTCCATGGGTCAGTTTTCCAGTGTTCCCCGGGAATCTGCTAATTATGGTTTGACACTAAGTATTCTTTGCCCCTGGGACTCTGCAGTACCCTTGGTGACAGTGAAGGCTGTGACCCAGAGCCAAGAGTGAGGGTTGAATGAGAGAAGCAGAAAGCCCTGGGAATGGAAGAAGTGTCACCAGGAGATCATTAAAAAAGCAAGCCCCAGATCATTGCCAGCAATGGACATCCACACTGGCAGGAGACAGAATGGCCCAGAGGGCGCCAGCTTGATGAGGCTTCACAGCACACAGCAACCATGCACAGGACTCCAGAAGAGGCTGTGTAGCCAAGAGCCCTAACCTGGGGCAGAGTAGCTCAACAGCCCTGGCCAGCCCCGACTCCCTGGCAAGGACCACAGGCAGAGACCTCAGCCCCAGAGCTGTCATCTGGGGTCAGGGCAGCCTCAGAATTAGTCTGGAAGTAGGCCATCTCCACATGGACCTACACTAAGGGAGGGACACTATCCTCCTGAAGTAACCCCAGTCCTCAAAGTAAATGAGGCCACCTATGCCCCCCAAATGGTGATCCTATAATAACAGAGTTATACATGGGCAGGAGTGATATTGAGTATGCAGCACACTAGAAGGTTCATGTTCTGAAGGTCTCTGGAAGACACGAGAGGGCAAGATACAGGCCTGAAGGACCTTGCAGATAATCACAGCCATGCAAAGGGGCCTGTGGCCTCCAAGCACTAGTGGAGCTCTGCAGAATGAGGAGCTGGGGGCGTACAGTACGGCCAGTTGCTAAGTGGGGCTTGGGTGGTACTCCTGCATCCTCCCCCACACCAGCCTGGACAGAGCAGAGCAGAGCTGAGTGGCTGCTGCTGAGCAGATCCCTCACCAGGCCCATCTGCTGAGCACAGATTAGAGGCAGGAAATGCAGCTCAGAGAGCAGGAGCCAGAAAACACATTTCCTGAGCCATTGTGTGACTCCACCGCGCCTGGCCGTGCCACTCAATTGGCAATGCGCAGCGAGTTTAATAACTTTCTTAGAAGACACTCAGAACTGACCTCAAACCTTTGCATATCAGCTCCTCAAACTTCCCATCCCAGCACCTACAGCTATGGAGGCCCAGGGCTGCCCCGGCAGGCTGGAGATCACTGCTAATACAGGGCAGAGGGAAGGTGCAATGTACAGTCCATTGTAAACGGTCATGTGCTGTTTGAGCTCACTGAGAGGCCCACTCTGGAGGAGGGATTACCTCCCCCGCATCAGACCCAAGCACGACTATCTCCAAGTGTCCTCTAAGACCCTTTGCCCAGACACCAGCCATCCTCCTGACTTTGTAATGGGGAGACAGAGAACAGCAAAACAGCCAGAAAGTAAAGACATCACATTCTTGAGAACAACCAGGAGGTGAAGCACTTCCAACAGGCATTACTATTATGTATCCCACGGCGTAAGAATGTCTGCAGTGAGAATGAGAAGCCAGGAGATCATTCACAGAAAGAAAGCTCAACTGAAAGTCTAGCTGACTGCCTCAACTTCCCCGGTCATCACGGCTGGAGGATGTAAGAAAGTGCCTGCTATGATAATCTTATGCTCTCTGTCTGCTACTTGCTATTTTTTTCTTTTACTTTTGCTTGTTACATGCTTAATAAAGTCACTATTCAAAACTGAAAATGTAGACTGGAGAGCTGGCTGAGAGGTTAAGAGCACTGGCAGCTCTTGCGGAGGACTTGAGTTCAGTTCCCAGCACCCACATGGTGGCTCACAACCATCTGTAACTCTAGACCCAGAGGAGCCAGTGCCTCTTCTGACCTCCGTAAGCCCCAGAACATATGTAGCCTACATACATGCACTTGGGCACATATTTATATATATAAAATAAGTAAGTATTTTTTAAAATACTGAAAATGTGCTATTATAGATCATTTTCTGGACCCTACAGAACAAAAAGGCATGGCCATCAACAACACTTCTGAAGATGAAGGCCATCTCACCATCCTCACTTCTGGCCATACACCATCTCCCTTAATTCTGCCCAAGTTAAGTGGTATGGTCTTCCCCAAAGAGAAAGGGCTGACAGGATGAGGGGTCCCATACAGGGATACTGAGAGCCTTCACTGAGGACAGCAGCTGAGAGAAGAGGGCAGCTCCCAGTATGTGTTACATGTGAAACGTGCCCAACAGGCTTACGTGTTTGAGCACTTGGTTCCCAGCTGGTGAGTGGTGCCGTTTTAAGAGGCTGGGCCTTTTATACATTACAGCCTGGCCTGAACTGTTTCCTGACCCACTGAGATGTTCAAAAGCAGTGTCACAATCCTGCTGCCTCAGCTGTGGGCAGCCAACTCTGCCACGCCTCCCTTGACATGGTGGGTGACCCTAACAAACCCCACCCCACAGGCTGTCTTCAGAGAGTGACCCTAACAAAACCTCACCTCAAAGACTGCCTTCAACCAGTGACCCTAACAAACCCCACCCCACAGGCTGCCTTTAAAGGGTGACCCTAACAGACCCCACCCCACAGGCTGCCTTCAGAGGGTGACCCTAACTAAACCCCACCCCCAGGCTGCCTTCAGAGGGTGACCCTAACTAAACCCCACCCCCAGGCTGCCTTCAGAGGGTGACCCTAACTAAACCCCACCCCACAGGCTGCCTTCAGAGGGTGACCCTAACAGACCCCACCCCCAGGCTGCCTTTCTTCAAGGAGTTCTATCAAACCAGTGACAGAAATAACTAATATAATTCAATACAGAAAATAACACAGAGTCCAAGGAGAAGAAGCGAATGGACCCCCACCCCCAAGTCGGTTCTGGGGCTAAAGAGAGCTACCTCATCCTCCCCCATGGGAAGACACCGCTTGCCACAGCCTTGGCCTTCACCCTCCAGGATGGTAACAAACAGGTTTCTGTGGCAGGGGAGCTGCACGGACAAACGCAGACAGAAAGACTGCAGCACGGGGTGTGCAGCAAATGACATGATGGATGACTTTAGACAGGAAAGTCAAAATCGCGAAAGGAGACGACACATGCTTTAATGATCTAGGGGAAAAGAAGACCTTTCTGTACCCACGCAAAATCCAAGCACTAGAAGCTTACAGCTGTGCCAGACATAACTGATGCCTGAAAGACTCATACGGGGGGGATGTCCACTGAGAGAGCAGCTGGGTGATGTGCAGAAGGCCGAGTCAGGAATATCCTGAGACAAAATATTAAATTTGAGGGACAGAAAAGTAGCCAAAGATGATAAGTAGGAAGTGAAACAAATGGACTGAGAGTGCACAGGACAGCTGAGAGGCAGCGAGCACACGCACTCTACACAATCCAACCACAGCAGGCCTTGCCCCCCCACCCCACTGCCCAGACTCAGCTGCTCTGTGGAAGTTCAGTGGTATACACAGACAAATTTCAATTCTCCTGAGTTAACTCCCAGCAACCACAGGGGCAGGTCAGGCCACAGGTGTGGGGGGGGTCTCAAATAACCTTGCACAAATAAACCCACTCCGTAACTCATTAACCCAGACATCTAAGAGCAGGGGACAGATGTGCAAACTCTGACCAATAGTGTCAAGGAATGCTGCTCAACACAGAGAAACAATGTGCCAACCCCGCCTCAATGCAGAAGCAACCTCAGGCAGGAGTGTTTGGGGTCGGCCTGCTGGAGGGCCCTACCAGAACCCATTGCTCCTTTCTGGTGTGACACATGAAGATGAGGGAAACTGAAAAACAGAGGTTACACACCGGGGAAGAGAGGACACAGCCCAGGCGGCCCACTTCTGGGGCGTGGCCATGTTCTACATGTGACTTGGAATATTGACCCACAGGGAATGCCAACAAGGTCTTTAAGGAATGTTCTGCATTTACCTCACGGAAACCAGACTTTAATAAGGTACTGGTTTGCTGGGGGGGGGGGGCGGCGCACACGTGCACACGCACATGAAGATGAATGAATATGTGTGTGGACTCCAGAAGTCCATGTCAGGTGGCATTCTTCAGTGGCCATCCACTTGTTTATGAGACAGGGCCTCTCACTGTCCTGGATTTGCCAATTAGGTCAGGCTAGCTGACCATCAAGCACAGGGCTCCATCAGTCTGCCTCCCACTTCACCTCACTGGACCCATAATGCACACTGCTGCACCCAGCTTGAACTCTGGTCTTTGAAAACACTTCACCAACTGAGCTGTCTTCCCAGCCCCAAGTACTAGATCATAACTTTATTTTTTAAAAGTCCTACTGATACCATTCTCATTTAAGAGAGTCCCATTTAGCAAATTTCAGAGAGTAAGGACATGTTATTACGAGAGACCATAGAAGGGGCATTCTCAAAGTTAATGGTGCCAAGGCTTCTGGTTGGTCCCAGTGAGGAATGCACACTGGCTTCTCATGGGTGCCAACCCTGATGGGGGCATGACACTAGTACCTGTCACAAAAGACCACCTTCTTCTCGCAGGCCCACAGGGTACAGAGGTGCCCAGAGAACAGGACAACCAATAGGAACATTACTAATGCTTGCCAGCCCCCTCCATAGCTGTGTTCAATCAAAGTCAAGATGAAGAAAAAGAACGAGACACTTTGCAAAGAATCAGTAGAGTATTGGCACAACCTGGTTCCCACCATACCCGAGGAACTAACAAAGTCTTTAAAACGTGCTAATTAAGAAGAGTTGCCAGCGACTGCTGACAAACTACAGGGCAAAGCCTGGACATACATAGCCTGAGACCCATCACGTGCCTGCCAGTCCCTCACAGCTGCATGAGGCCCTTGTAAATTCTGTTGCAAGGTGATGGATTGGATGGCCCGTAATTGTTCTTACCTGCTTGTACTAAATGTCTGGGCTGGATGGGAAGACAGCAGACTCTGGAAGATGGTAAGATGTGGTCAGGAATCCTCAGAGTGGCACGCTGCTGAGGGGAGGCCACCCTGGGCTAGAGGAGAAAACAAATCCCGTGGCTCTGAGAGCTGAGGGGAGGAGGTGGCTGCACACTCAGAAGCCTGACTTCAGGCTTCACTTAACTCTGCCCTGAGAGGCCTTGCCACTAGGATGCTAAGGATGGAGGCAAGACCGGCCTGAGGGTGGTAACCACTGTCCTTGTTGGCAGACACGCAGCATGAACATTTGGGGTGTTTGTCAAGACCCACAGAAGAAAACATCAACAGAGTTTCACTACCAATAAATAAAAATCAATTGGATTGCCAAGTTCTCAGGAAGCTGCTGCTCATGTGTATCAGTGTGGGAACAGCCAGGCTTCTCTTATGGTAAAGGGAATGCTGCCTGCCAGCCAAGAGCAATGCTTGAAACAAAGTCAGAAGTGTGTGTTGGGAGAGAGCCTGAGACCTAGCGAGCATTACTAGGTAAGAAAGCGGCTCAGAGAGGATGGGGATGTGGCTCCATTTATGAGTGACTGCCTAGCATGCATGAAGCCCTGGCCTTGATCCCCAGCACTGTATAAACCAGGTGTGGTAGTACATAAGTCTAATTCCAGCACTTGGGAGGCAGAGGCACGAGGATCACAATGTCAAAGTCATATCTGCCTACATAATGAGTTTGAGGCCAGCCTGTGCCATGAGACTCTGGGGTGGAAAGTCGGGGTGGGGCACAGAGATAAGGAGGTAGAGGTGAAGGAAGAGAGAGGCATCTGACTACAGTTGCCACAGGCATTTAATTCTCCCCTTTGACTCCACACAGAGAAGAATGGAGGTAGGGGACATGGAGGGGCCCAAACCTCTCTGTTCTGCTGGCTGACATCAGGCTATAGTGGGAGGGGGGCCTTCCAACAGTGTTGGCATCCCAGAGTTTGTCCATGCCTCCGTACCCCCATGCTGCTCTTTCCTGGAATGAACCATCTCCAGCCTCTCACTCCCTGCCTCAGCCTGACCACTGCTGCCACTAAGGTTTCTCACCTGCCCTCACTCAGTACATCCAAGCCACATCTCTGACCCTCTGACACTCAAAGACGTGAGTTCTGAGGATCTCTGACTCAGTGTCCCCAACATCACTTCTAACCACTGGATACATGCCATAGCAATAGCAGGCTGGCTCTCCAGGCTTTTTCTAGCCCTGGACAGCTAGCTGTACCAACGTGTCTGTGCTTTTGTTTGGGTTTGGTTCTGAGTCTGGGGCGAGGTGTTTGTTTGTGGTCTGTTTGGACTTTTGTTGTTATCGTTTGTTTCAGACAGTGCCTACTGCTCCTCTCATGACAGGCCTGGAGGTGTCACTTGGGTAGGCACCCTCAGCGGTGACAAGCAGACCTTGTCATGGGAGGGACAGCCTCCCTCACTAAAGACACTCTTCTTCCTTTTTTGGCCTTCTGCCCAGCATAGGAGTCAGCAAGTCCTGCCCAGCAGAGGGAGACGCAAGAGACCCTTCTAGAGAGGAAAGGGCTACATGGATAAACGAGGACTCCATACCAGAAAGGCTTGTCTCTGCCAAGAACTTTAAATTCAACCATTCTCTCAGGGGTATAGTTCATAGTGCAAAGCTGGTTTGTTTTGTTTCGACTCTGTCTTCAATCATCTATTTTTGAGACAGAGAATCATGTGGCCCACACTGGTCTCCACTTATTATGTAACTGAGAACAGCCTGGAACTTCTGCTCCTCCTGCCTCCACCTCACTAGTGTTGGGGTTACAGGGGTGAGCCACCATATTTGTGATGCTGGGGGTAGAACACATGGCTTAGCACCTTTAAGATAACCGCTCTATTAACTGAGCTACAGCCCAACACTAATAGAGCCAATTTACCAATTCTTCTCTTGCGCTGATTTGCTCCTGTTGCAGGAACTAAAAGCCCGTGGTCTGACCCAGGGCTACTCACATTCGCTCCTACCTTCGCTTCTGGGTGAGCAAAGGGCCTTCTTGGCTATAATGAAGATAACCACCTGGTAGGAAAAACCCCTGGCAGAGGCGAAGCATTCCCAAACGGTTTGCTTTTAAAAATGTGAAGGCTTTCTAAGGCACGGTTCTGACTTAAGAATTTTTCTTGAGGAAATAATCGGCAATTATGCGAGGATTTGGAGGCACATATTAATCAGGGTATTATTTATAATAGAAGTGAGAAACTAAAGATGATTAAATAGCTAACAATAAGAGAATGGCTGAATAAAGTACTCTTAATGAGAACAATTTAGAGTCAGAAGTTGGAGGGGGGCCGGTACCTAGGTGGGTCCCAGTGACTGAACATCTTACCTGGGTCCAAAAAGTTGTTTTTGAGAAAGCATTTAATTTGGGAAGTGTCAGAAAAAATAAAGCAAAATATGTAGACACCCCAAATAGTGCACACAGTATTGTTTGTATTAAAAACTAACTCAGGACACACACACACACACACACTTACGCACACACACAAATGTCAGGACAAATCTAAGCCAACACATTTAGACTGGCTTTCACTCGGCAGAGGGATTATGGGAAACCTTTCTTCTCATCTTTTCTGTTTGTTTCCTCTACATTGTCAAATGTTCTAAATGAAACTGGATTCTTTTTGTAGTCAGACCCAAAACAGGTTATTCAAATGCATTGCTGACATCCTTTCCTTCCTCTCCCCCACCCAGGTTGGGGGGGACACAGCTGCAGGAAGTAGCGAAGGCAGATCAAGCAAACCTGAGGAAGAGCAAGGACAGCCAAGGATGGTCCTTGGCCTCCTCCAACCTGCAGCCTGGGATGCTCCCACGGCTGACCCAGACACAAGCTGAGGTTGCTGAGAGAGATTGGAGGAAGAGAGGAGAGACCAGGAAGGGATAGCACAAAGACAAGGGTCAGGCCAGTAAACAAGAGGTTGAGCGTGGAGGCACAGGAAACACCCATGGTGCTTCTGGATGGAAAGATGTCACTGTGTCAGCACAGGTCTGGTCACAAGGGACACAACCAATCCGCAGGAGCTGCTTCTGCTGTGGGAAAGTAGATGGGTCAGTGGAAACCTCACCAACAAGGAACTCACCAGGAGTGAGGACTGGGGCTGGAAGAGACCAGAGACACCTACTGCACACCCATCCGCCCACTCAGGGAACTGCTATCTCCAGGAGCGGCCAAAGGTGAAATGAAAAGTAATGAAAGGCACATAAATGGGCGAGAGCACCTACCATTTGAACTAGAACTGAAAGCTAAGCTGGAGTGGGCTAAGCCCAGGATCTGAATGTGGAATTCCAGGCGGGAAGGCAATGGGATACTTGGGAACAGGGCATCCTTCTAACGTGACATAGAACAACACAGAGTGGGGAGAGGAGCATGAGAGCACACAGCATAGGAGAGGGAGCTGCACAGGCCCAGGGCCACTGAGCTTTCTAAGAGTAATGGAGATGCCATGAGACCAGCTCTGAAGAGGAGTATCACAAGGGCAAGGGCAGTTCCCAAGGGACCTGCAGCTCTGGAGTTCAAGGTCATTCTCACCCTTGCCTTCCACACTTCATTCACTGCACCCGGAGGCAGTGTGCAACTCTGGCCATCTCCCACCTAGTTCTGCAAGAACACCCCCCATGCATTTCACCGCCTCCACATCATTAGTATGCAGCCTTGGCAGAGTCCTTTCTCCTGCCTCCTTTTGTGCAAAAGATAAGTAACATTCGAGATCTCTGCTATCGCCCAGCTGCAAATGTTCCAGCCTCTTCTTTTCTCGTTTTTACTTTAAAAGAAATGAAATCCCATTTTAGATTTCCAGAAGAGACAGACACCCATCTTTACTGTACTAAAAAAAATCTGCCACCCAGAGGACAGGTTGGAGGTGAGCACGCAGAAGTGAGGAGCAGGCAGGGAGCAGCCTGACCTACAGACCCACTTTTCTCCTGCCTCCAAAACCCACCAGCATGGTGGCTTTAGGAGGGCAGCAGAGCCTCGGTCCACAGGCGACAGATGGAAAGAGTCATCTCTACAGGGTCACCACACCATGCATCAGACACAAGTAAGAATGAGTGTGGTGGCGCACACCTGTAACTCCAGCACTCGAAGGCAGAGACAGGCAGATCACCCAGGAAGCCTGATACACAGAGTGAGTTCCAGGAAACAGGGAATACAGGGCAAAACCTTAAAAAAAAAAAGGGGGGGGAGAAGGCATTTAAAGAACACAGAGAGCCATCATGTTCCCATGTCCCCTGATAGCAAATGGGTCGGATCAGACACGTTCTCCAATTGTTCACACATCTCATCCAGCAGCTGGCTGCAAGCTCCCTGCCAGGAGAATCATTTCCTAGCCTTCACACTCAGCTACAAGAAGCCTACCAATGCGTGGACACATGTGCTCGTGCTGGCCTGCTGGATACTCAGAGTGACAAACAGTGCTCACCTCTGTGGCAGAGGTGATGTGCATTGGCCACCCAAGCTAGAGCAAGTGGCCCTACTTACTACTCCATTAGGACAGCCAGGAGTGTGAAGCCTGTTTATGAGCAGAGCTAACAGGTCCTCTCTGACTCGCTCACTGAACTCTCATTCATGTCTGACATCCAAGAAGAGGAGGATGCTGCCTTTCGAACTGCAGTTTCCCACAGATTAAAAGCATGTCACATGGGTCTAGGGCTTGTAGCTCAGTTGGTCCAGTGCTTACTTAGCATGTACCAAGTCCTGGGTTCTAACCTCCAGCACCACATAAACCAGGTATAGTAGTATATGCCTCAAATTCCAGCACTTCAGGGGTGGAGCCAGGAGGACCAGAGTTCAGGGCCAGCCTGGGCTACATGAGAGCCTGTTTTAAAAAAATAAAAACAAAAGCATGTTCCAGAATAGCACTCCCCAGCAGGAACCACCTGCCTCCCAGAGTGAGTGAAGCCCATCACCCGAACCTAACAGCTCGAGGCTGAACAGGGAAGGTCCAGTTCTATGGAGTCAGCACATCCAAGTCACCTTAGGCCTCTTCTAGCTCTGAGACATTTTGGGTTGGCTTTGTTTTGTAGCCAACACGTCACAGGAGACAAGAGTCACCCAGGCCTCATCCTTCTGACACTGAGTCAGGGTCCTGCTCTGGGAAGTCACAGCAAGCCTGGTCCCCAGCAATGAACACAGAGTGGCTGCTATTGCCCCCAGACCTGCCCTACAGGTCCCTCTGTCTCAGGACTATGAAAGAGGACCTTTGATCAATTTCCCCCTGAGCCAGAGCAACAAAGATACTGTTCAGGTGCTGGATTCCTGCCTGGAACCAGAAGGACTTAAAAAAAAAAAAAAAAAAAAAGACTGACAGATCCTGGAGTGGCATCCTGCCAGCAGGTGAGAAAGAGCCTCTAGCCCTGCTGCTCATGGTAACTTCCCAGAGGGTCCCTTGCCATTTTAAATCACTAAATAACAAGCTGGGGTGGAGAGAAGCCCCTCCCCAGGCTCACCTTCCGTGGCCAGGAACTCCTGACAACTTGACATTGGTGTTAAAATTTTATCATTTATGTAACAACTCAGTTATTAGCGGAGGCTCATTTGCACGTGTCAGAGGAAGAGAAAAATCACCTAATTAACCAACCACTTTCCCCATCAGCAATGCAGAGCAGGGAGGCCTGCCAATGTACTTCAACTGCATGCTTGCTACCCTCCATGGCTGCCTCACCTTTAATAGAAAAGATTTACAATCCTCCGTCATAAGGGCCTGGGAAAACTCTCCTTCCAATTACTGGAGTGTTAGCTTCAGTGTTGTCTTTTGCTATGGGGTCAAGGGAGTTCACATGTATAGTGAACTACCTGGGGACCCCTGTCCAGTGCCATCGCCCTACTAAAGGGCAGGCTCGGTAACAGTGGAGCACACACAGCACACAACGGTGGACAACCTGAACAATCACTATTTTTTACTCATTTGGTTTTTGTTTTGGTATAGTGCACAGGATTGAACCCAGGGCCTTGCTCATGATAGGTGAGAACTCTTCCTCTGAGCCACACTCCAGCACCTCACTGGGGTGGGGGGGTTCTAGACAGGTGCTCTACCACTGAAACACACCCCAGCCCCTCACTGGGGGATTCTAGGCAGGTGCTCTACCACTGAGCCACACCCCAGCCCCTCACTGGGGGATTCTAGGCAGGGGCTCTACCACTGAGCCACACCCCAGCCCCTCACTGGTGGATTCTAGGCAGGGGCTCTACCACTGAGCCACACCCCAGCCCCTCATTGGGGGATTCTAGGCAGGGGCTCTACCACTGAGCCACACCCCAGCCCCTCACTGGTGGATTCTAGGCAGGTACCTATACACCCCATCTTCAACAAAGTTTAAGAACACTTCGGTCTGAGATCAAAGTGGAGAGGGAGTAGTAAGTGTATGGAAAGGAAGCCAAAGGCCATGTTACAGCCTACTTCCTTCCACCCATACCAGTGTTCATACATTTCATGATGCAAGAGCTTGCCACCCCCCTCTAGACACACAATATGTCAGGTCAAAGGGGTTAGCAAGTTCTCAGACACAGCCCATGAGGTGGCTCCAGTGTTCCCAAAGATGAAGATTCCTGAGGCAGAAAGCATCAGGACAGACTCAAGGGGACCTGACAGCAGTGATGAACAAGTAACAGAGTGCACATTAGCAGGCGTCCTGGCAGGTGGTACCAGCAGCCACCTGAGCCTTTGCAAGAGGAGCCTCTGCACACCCCTAGGCCACCAAGAGTCTCATACACAACACCAAGGCTCTAAGGATGTGATGGAAGGGGAGAGGAAGATGAGATCTCCACATACCCCTAATTATAACTGTATGATCTGCAACACTCCAATCCTAGAGAGATTAATCCAAAGGGAACAGCACCAAGCCCATGACCACATCTGCAATTGTGGGCCAAAGACAGAAGAGCAGAGGTCTTGGTAGGGGAGTAAAGGCATGTCTAGGTAGAAGGCACATGGTGGAACTCTCTAGGTAGGCCGGCCACACCACAGGTCACACCTGCCACTAACACTACATATGCAACTGGCAGGACCTACACTGTGAGGGTCAGGAAGGACAGCAGAGCAGTCAACTGCCACCCAGAGGCACTAGAGTGACAATGCACAGGCTCCGGGACGCACATGAGCCCAGTAAGAGGCACACATGGCGCAGTCTCCAACCATGAGCACATGCTGACAGACCAGAGAAAGTCAGCCTGGTTCCCTGGCTTGAGGAAACATCTGTTGCTTCAAATAGATCCTCCCATCGTACACAATGTCACACATTGCCTCCAGCGGGCAACTTGATCAACAGAGCAGAAACCACTCTGGGTCCCAGGCAGAGCAGAAATAACCCTTGATCCCAGGAGGGGAGCCTGCTGAGAAGAGAGAATGGCCACCACAAAGAGAGCCACACAACAGGCTTTCAGGGCAAAAAGCTCCCTGAAGTCAGCTGCGGTTTAAATGAATTGACTCCTGTAAATCATGAACCTGAATGTGTAACTGATTTATGAGGACTGGACTCAGACTCCACTAATACCTCCTTAGAGAAGGGTACTGTAGCCAAATTCCCTGAGCTCTAGGCCTGTGAGTCATCAGTCTCTGAGAACACACACACACACACACACACACACACACACACACACACACACACACACACAAACACACACACACACACCTCTCTACTTCCAAACCACAATTCAAACTGTAAGATTAGTTCTAGGCACTGAAGTCATGAGAAAATTGCACCCATCCACCCTAGACACAGGAGCCCACCACACCTGCCTCAGTCTGCCCTGTTTCTATTCCAGCTACAAAAGGGAAGGGACCTTTGGGAAAGACCAAGGCCAACTGTCCTGGGGTGAGAAGCCAGCTCTACCCTTGCAATCAGAAGGGCCCCTGGCTCTTTCAAAAGACCACGTGAGACACTGCCAAGGCCTCCCTGGGGATGTCCAGGCAATGATAACGTATGGAGAAGAGGTTCTAGGACAATAGGAGATAAGTGACTAATAGTGAGCCACACAGGACACAGGTTCAAACCAAGAAGGAAGCCAAGAAAGGAAAAGACCCTCCCCAGGGGCATGCCCAGCAGTGAATTCCACCCATCCAGAGCCCTGTCCTTTGGGTCGGGCCTTCAGGCATGGTTCTCCTGTAACTCACCTCTACACCTCTGGTGTGGAAGACAAGACCTCTACATCTCTGGGTGGAAGACAAGACAAGCAGGCTCTCTCCACTCAGTAGAGACAAGTCAGACTGTCCTACCCTCTGTCCCCATAGGTGCTGTTCCTGGGACCACTGAGAAGGTGGGAGCTGCAGTAACATCTACCTTCCCCCATCCTTCCTGTCTCCAGGACACACCCCTGCCTCATTCCCATCTCTAACTCTCTTGTGAAATCTGCCCAGCTAGGTGCATCCTCCCCAGTCCAGTTTAAAACTGCGTGTAAGGAGGCTGGAGAAATGGCTCAATGGTTAAGAATGCCAGCTGCCCTTCCAGATGACCCAGGTTCCATTCCCAACACTCACAGGATGCCTTACAACCATCTGTAACTCCATTTTCAGGGCATCTGACTCCTTATTCCAGCCTCCATGGACTCCAGACACACAGGTGGTACATAGATATACACATAGACAAAATACCCATACACATAAAAAATAATAAAAAGATGATTTTTTTTTTAAACTAAGGTTGAAGTTCTAGACTCAACTCCACCAGAAAGGGAAGGTGCAGCTCTGCATCTCTTTTAGATGCTCATGTGCCCACTCCAACATGGCCAGCATGGCAAGCATGGCCCGCCAGTCCTCCCTGGAACCTTCGGCATCCTTGCAGAGAAGTCTGGCTCCCTGCCTACCTGAAACCTGGACATATTCACTGGCAGCCATTAGCGCCTCAGCCAAGAACAAAAGCAAAAGAACAGCTATCATCCCTCTGCAGTTACTAAGGTGCAGAGGTTAACCTTTCCAGTCTGGAAGCACTTCAGTCACAGGGCCTAGCGCTCTCCACAGTCCTGTGGCAGAGCTCACAATGGAGATCCCCTGGGTCCTGACTGACCTCTTGCAATATCGACCCTGGTAGGGCCCTGGGGATGGATGAAGCTGGCCCAGTTCAACTCAAGACATTTAGTCCCTCAAGACGCAGCAGCAGATGCTGAAAGCTGTGTGTGCTCATAAAGGCAGTGCCTGTGAGAGGCCCAGACCCACAGTCTGGCACTGAGGAAGGAGAAAGGGTACCCATGCACAGACCACCATGCCAGGGTCTAGCTGGCTGGGCTTCGAGCAGCAAAGCTCTTGAGGATGGGAAGGAAACAGAAAGCTACAGATGAAACCAGGCCAGCCTCCCCTAGCACTGCATGGAAGCTGTGTGTTCCTGACTTGCACATGAAGAAGCTTTGAGGAAAGGGACAAGTAAGAGTTAGTAAGCCTCAGTTGTGCGTGTGCAGGGGGAGGGACGTGACATGACACAATGGGACTACAGACCCTGACAGGAGGCAGTAGCCCCAGGGCAGAATGGACAGATGGTCATTGCTGGTGTGATCTTCCCCCTGAGCTGCCAACCGCCTGCTACTATGACTCCAGGTCCATAGACATCACAGAGCTTCCTGCTCCCCAAAACAGCATGGGCCACTCCTCTAAATAAGCCAAGTAATACATCACTCCATGCCTCTGATCTAGACATGGCTTGACCACAGCACTGACAGCCCTGCCCATTCTCACACAACAGGCACTCCCTTGGGTCTTGGCTAAGATGCTTTCTGTCTTGCTAAAAGAGGCTATTTGTTCTCCCAGGATGTCCCTGACCACCCAGATCTCTCTACTTTCCTTACAGTACTCTCCACAACCCATGTGCATGGACATATTTGTATGTTTATGCACATGTGCTTGACAGACGTGCATATGCATGCATGCATATGGGATACCCTCCTTAATCACTCTCTACTTTATTGGGGGGGAGGTAACAGAGTCTCACTGAACCTGGAGCTAATTTATCTAGACTGGATGGTCATGGGCACTAGGCACCCTCCTGTCTCCCCTATGCCATCACTGAGATGAAAGGCTCACCCCGTGTGTGGTTTTTCGTCCCCCATGGATTCTGGAGCTTAAACTCAGCTCCTCATGCTTATATGGCAAGCACTTGGCTGAGCAATGTCCCCAGACCCCACAACTTTCTTCTGAGGCTGGAAAGACAAAAAGCAAGAAATGGTCTAGCACTGAACTTGCCCCAAGCTCTTTCTACAGCTGGGAACTGCTTATATAAATCAAGCTGGTGTAGAACTTGTGGAGATCCTCCTGCCTCAGCCTCCTGAATGCTGGGATGTGCTTTTCTTTCTCTCTCATTGGAGGGCGTCTCAGGGGGAAACAGATGATAACAGTCCTGGATAAAACACCAACTCTGGTTGGGAGTGTGCTTGCCTGGCATGCACAAGGTACCGGGCTCCATCTCCAGCACTGCATAAACTAGGCATGGTGGCCATGCCTATAGTCCCAGCAGTTGGAGCAGAGGAGGAAGGACCAAAAATTCAAGGTCATGTTCTGCTACACAGTGACACTGAGACCAGTCTGGAAGACATGAGACCCTTTCTCGAAAGGAAAAAGGTAAAAGCACCCTCAGCTACTACTTCCAGTCTAGAGCAAGCCCCTCTGGGTTCAGTGATTGACCCTTGCTGCGCCACTGGCAGTCTAACAGCCCCCAGAGGACACTAGGCTACCAGAGAGCCCTGGCACACTTGGAGGGCCAATGCGACCATCCAGGTGTGAGGAAACGCCTTTTTCAAAGCTTGCTGACCAGGTAGTCCCTCCAGGGAGGCTTCTGAGAGCAGAGTGTGAGCTAAGTCTTTTCATTATGTGGGAGATGGCATCTCTGTCAGAAGGAACAAACTCGGGGGCCCCACGTAGATCCGCTGATGGGCTCCGTGGGATTCGCGGCTATTCAGCCTCCCTCTTCAGCAGCTCAATCGGCATTTCATCCGCATTGTGTCTGAGAAAGGGACGAGGTGCAATTATGGGGGGAACGCTCCCGGCTTGGCTTAATTCATCTTCCCTCGCATCAGAATGAGCGCAGATGTTCCATTGGAGGACAGGGGGTGATGAGCGCTTTCACACGGCACTTTGTTCCTTTAAAACTTTATTTAAGATGAAAAAGTGATTTAAGTGAAATTTACACACAGTGTTTTTCTTCCTTTGTTTGACTTGCTACGGGGCATTCACTTTCAAAGGCTGGTTCCGCTTAATTTGATTTCTCATTTTCAAATGAACATCTGTGTTTAGGTCTAAAAAGCTCTTTGTTTAAATATACAGAGAGGGTTGGGGGATCTGAACAAAGACTCTGCTGTAAATACTCGCTTACCAAGAAGGCCTGTTCTGGAGACCAGGACCTGAAGGGTGACAGACTACGACTTGGCTAATAGCAAAGCCTGCTTTAGGGAACTGGGATCAATGGCTCTGCAGGACAGAGCCTGTACCTCAGAGGCTCAATAGTGAGGCTGTTTCAGACAGGGGACTCAGATACTAGAAGGGACCTTGAGCCTCAACTTTCTCTGGCACTGGGGAGAACTTCACCTCTTTGAAGGCCAGGAACAACAAGGGTCTAGTGGGGCTCACTGCACAGCCCCGCATCTCCTGCCAAGGCAGACACTGGCAAGAATGACTGCCAGAAGGGGATCCCACAGTCTCTGGGACCCAATCAAGTGCCCATGCCTCCTTCTGATGGCACATGTCCCTGTGCAGCACCTGGGAGACACAGTCACTTACAGGCAGGAAGCCTGAGGTTCTTGTCACATTCCAGGACCCACAGCACCCTCTCTGCAGCTCCCAGGACCAAACACGATGGTCTTCTGCCTCTCTTCTCCCATCACTACTAAGAACTGGATTGTGATGGTTCATCTCATCAGCTTGATGGAATTCAGAATCACCACGGTAACACACTTCTCAGTGGGTTTGTTGGGGATTAGGGTGATTAAGGGGGAAAGACCCACTGTAAATGTGGGCAGCACCATCCCATGGGCTGGGGTCCTGGAACTAAAGAAAAAGGAGAAAGTGAGCTGAGCCCCAGCATTCGCCTCTGTTTTCTAAATGCAGATGCCATGAGACTAGCTGCCTCGTGTTCCTGCCGCCATGCCTTCCCAGCAATGACGGACTGTACCCTCAAACTGCGAGTTGAAAGAACCCCTTCCTGCCTGGTGTTCCTCTGCTGGTTATTTTGTCATAACAAGTAACTAGCACCCAGGGTTTGAACCCAGTACCTCAGGGAGACAGGCAAGCCTTCTACCTCTCGGCTATGTTCTCAGCCCTCCTACCTTTTCCTTTGAGTCAGGGACTCACTAAATTACTTGGGCTGGTCTCAAACTCACTCTGTAACCCAGGCATGCCTTCAACTGGCATTTCCCCTCAGCCTTCCCAGTAGCTGGGAAGACTAATTTCCAGGAAAGGACAGGCCTGTCTCTGAGACCCCTATCACCTAGACTCTGGAAGGTGACCTCCCCCAGCTCTGCTCCTCCTGCAGTGTAACAGGTCCCCCAGCTATGTGGGAAACCTCTCAGATACTTCCTGTCCATGCAGAAATTCCCATTCAAACCTGCCTATGGGACCACCTCAGGCCCACAAGAACCTGCCTATGGGACCACCTCAGGCCTACAAGAACCTGCCTATGGGACCACCTCAGGCCCACAAGAACCTGTCTATGGGACCACCTCAGGCCCACAAGAACCTACCTATGGGACCATCTCAGGCCCACAAGAACCAGAGTCAAGGATTGCAAGGGCACGTAACACAGACAGGATGCAACTGACTTAGCCACAAGAAAAGCAAGGCTGCCCTTGGCTGTCAATCAACCATTACAGGTCCCAAAGACACTACAGACATGAGGATTCACAAGCACAAAGGAGCAGGGCCTGCGGGCACCAAGGATGCCCCCGACTGCCTTAGTGGTGCTTGTTTTGGAGGCTTAGGAATAAATCAGAATATCTCTGCTGGCACGTCTGGTTAACAGGGAAGTTTAGCACATAGCCCACTGCGGCGGTGTTGGTCTAAATTGTCTGCAACACTTCTATGTTTTTATCCACTATATTTAGAAATCTCTAAATAAAACCCACGGAGAGTGTTGCAATAATATACATTTTTTAAACTCACTAATTGAATGTTGCCATTACGAGAGCTATTTTGGACCATCTGCTAAATATGTAATTTAGGAATTAAGATTCATATCTTACAGGATACTAATTATTCCCTGGATCCATGTGGGGACTTTTGGAACACATGCTGGAAGTCCCAACAGTTGGCAAGGATGTTCACTGCAGTCACACGCGTGGAGGTCAAACTGTTTACAGGCATGGGAAGAGCTGTCAGGGGGCCACATGCATTCCTAGCCTGGGAGATGGAGGTATCAGGGTTCAATGGCAACAGGTGTGTGCTAGGACCCAGCCTGCTAGTGCTGCTCTCTGCCTGGGTCAAGAAGCCTCTGTGTGTAGTGGGCAGCAGTCAGTGCAGGGACTCGTAACTTGCCAAAGCTCTGAAAATAAGTGGCTGCTGAGTGCCCAACTCAAAATAGGACATCAATATCGACCACTCTAAGGCTCAGGGAACATCACAGGAGAAGGAGCAGAAAGAAGTTAAGAACCAGGGGGTGGAGAAGGCACCTGTCTTCTGGACAAGATATGACTAGTAAACCTAAAACTCACAGCAGCTAAAGTAACCTACACGAGACCTTCACACAACAGGAGCCCATCACTGGCAGGAGTAGTTCAAAGGGCCCCACCTCTCTCTAAGGAGCTACAGGGGGAGTGGGAGTCATATTCCTCAGTGCGGACACTAGTAAGTTGCCTTTGCTCAAGGAAATCAGCCCAGCCATGCTCAGGCAAGTGTCCCTGATAAAATACAACAGGACAAGAAAAAAAAAAAAAGACATAAATTAGAAAGGGACTTGTTCATCAGGCATCAGAGTTCCAGCACCAGAATGTGAGGTGCTGGCTGTACACAATGAAACTTGGTACTCACCGCAGCACAATATGCACCACAGTACAGCATGCGCTGCACCACGGCGCAAGCATCACACCATGGCATGCATCCTGCCACAGTGTGCACTGTACCATGGTATGCAGCGCAATGCACCAGGGCACGCACTGCCTTAACACACAAAAGGCACAGCTATGACAAAGGACAGAGGCTGCTCCTGTCCCTGACCTCCTGTTCACTTTCACGGGAAGGAGCCCTGCCCCAGGGTGTATCAGACCACAGCAGGGGCTTGATGACTCTCACCTCCCACAAACCCTCAACTGCAGATGTGCAATCTCCTCTGCACTCAGCACAAAGGGGCTGAGCCAAGCTGGCGGAAAGTTCCTAAAAGCTGCACAAGCACAAAGCCGAGGAAGTACCTCTTTCCATCCTCAACACAGGTCTCATTCATGTCCCAAGTGTGACTATCTTGGGCCTATCTCTTTTGACTATTAAGGCATCCTGTGATGCTTCTGCCATCAAGAAATCCTACTTCTATACCATCACACAACACCTATTACCCGGCAATCCATGACACAGGGTGAGATATCTTCCTGCACTTCACGGAAAAGGGAAAATAGCCTGCCCTGGGATCTTATGGTTTCTTAGCAGGCAATACATAAACACTTTGTGACCAATCAACTCTCTTGGTCCTTGAGCTGTTTCTCTCTCTCTCCCCGCTGCCGAAAGTTCTGTACATGCCTAAAGAGAGACAGATGGAGGGAGGGCGATGTTCGAGGGCAGGGTGGGAGCTGCATGAAGAACCCAGAGTGCATGGAAGCTAAGGGCTGGGGGAAGAGCTCATGAAAAGCAGAAGCCAGCATGTGGGGAGGTGGCCCAATGAGTAAAGCATTTGTCATGCAAGCATGAAGACCAGAGTTCAGATCCCCAGGACCCACGTAAAAAGCCAATGTGGTGACACACGACCATAATCCCAGTGCTGAAGAGGCAGAGACAGAGGCTGTCTGGATCTCACTAGCTAGCCAGTCCAGCTGAGTCAGTGAGCTTCAGGTCAGTGAGAGACCCTGGCTCTGAAGGTATGGTGGATGGGCTAGAGAGATGGTTCGGTGGCTACGAGCATTTGCTGCCCTTCAAGAAAACCCAAGCTCGGCTCCCAGTATCCATACTGGGCTGCTCACAACTACCTATAACTCTAGTTCCAAGGGATACAGCATGCCCTTCTGGCTTCTATGGGCACCACATTCATGTGCACATACATGCATACAAACACATACATAACGTTAAGAAAATAATAAATCTTTAAAATGATAAATACGATGGAGAGTGGTTGAGAAAGACACTCACCTCTGGCCTACACAGGCCTACATACACACACATAAATACACACACAGAGGGGAAAAAAAGAACTAGAAAATAACAGCAGGAGGGACAGACAGCTAAGATATCTTGCAACACACACATACTTCATGCCACATAGTCATGCAATGCTATACACTTATGTCATAACATGTGCCTCATCACAATGCGCACATCAAGCCACATGATTAGTGTATCTCACTCCACACTACCTGGCAGTGTGAGAGGCTCTAAAACAGGGAAGCTCAGGACAGCCCAGTCTCCCTCCTCCATGGACCAGATCCCAGCCTCCACCTTGGATACCACACCTCTGGGTACCACTCCCATTCACAATCATTGATGCTCAGTCATCATGCTGTACCACAGACAGAACGGTGGCTCTGATGAACCAGGGATGCAGTTCCCCTGAAGTCATGAGTCCTGAGCTAAATGAAAACAGAAGCTGGGGAGGAAGCAAGATGCAGGGCTGCTTGGGGTATACCGAGAGGAAACAAAACCTAAATCTTGCATCTGGGGCTCGATCTTGACTCACTGGGAGTTGGATACAGAAAATAGGCTATGACGGGAACATTGCCAAAGAAATGGAAAATTCCAGAGGCGGTGAGGGCTGGGGAGCTGCACACCTGTAGCCCACACCTCTATGGGAACAGTGAAACCGATGACAAGACCAGCATTAGCCCCAGGAGGAATATGGAGGGGCTAGAACTCCAGTGTGAGGACGTCAATATTAGAACTTTCTGCCATTTCTCATGAAGTTAAAAGTGTACCATGACCAGACAGACAGACAGACACACACACACACACACACACACACAGAGAGAGAGAGAGAGAGAGAGAGAGAGAGAGAGAGAGAGAAACAGCTCAAATGAGAACAGACGACTGAACTGTGGTTCATCCTTATGATGAAATATTCGCAGGTTAGATGTCTTCGCACAGAGAATAGAAGAGCAATCTGTGCTCTATCCTTACTGTGGAATTCTACGCAGCAAGAAGAGTGGTACCATCCACCCTGTGCAGCCATATAAAGAAACTTCAGCTGCTTTTTTACAAACTGGAAGTAGCCAGACTCCCTATGCCAAGATGGCAAATGTCAAGGTGCTAGGGACAGATCTCTTCTACGAGTGCTCATAGGGAGGGCTGAGCTTCAGGAGGCAGGTTGGGAGAGGAACTGCTATGCCATGCCTTGAACGTGATAAAGGAGAAGTGAAAATCCACAGAAGTGTGCATGATAAAGAGCAAAGGTTTCTCTGGGTCAATTTTTAAAAATAAGGTAAAGATGTATGTCTGTAGAGAGCTATGTGCACACAAGTGCAAGTACCCATGGAGGCCAGAAGAGGGCATCGAAGCCCCTAGAGCTGGAGTTACAGGTGGCTATGAGAGGGGTGCTGGGATTCACTTGGGTCCTCTCTAAGAGCAGTGCCCACGCTCAGTCATTCGGCATGCTGAGCCACCTCTCTAGCTTTCCTTTATGGTAATTTTTAAGAACCACCTCAAATGACAAATGGTCCAAAGCCTGTGCCTGTGCCTCATGAACAACCGAACTGAGGAGTAGGGAGCAAGCTGCCTGCAACACAGCAGGTAGACGAGATGCCACAGTTAAGGCAAAGCTCTATGTTCTGGTTACAGATTAGCAGTTCTGAGAGGCCTGTGTGAAACCTGGGGTTGCTCAAACAAGGAACAGCTCATAGGCATCAACAGGATTGGTGTTCACTTTAACTACCACCCCAAGAAACAAAGTTTGCATGCACTGACAAGACAGTGTCCTGCATTCCCAGCTACAACAATGCAGTCCATGCTCTTGACTACATGCAATATTCAGAGCACATTATGCACAGAGGATGCCCTGGGCCTGCAGCCATACTTCATCACTCCTATGGCAGCATGTCTGTGCAGGCTCCTTCCTGCCCTCCATCCCTGGTTCTTTGACCTGAGAGTTCTCAGGGACACAGGTGGCAGCTCACAGGCCCCTGCACATCTCACATAGTAGGTCCTGCAGCTCTCCTCACAGAGAGGAAGTATGGGCCTTCCTGCTGCTCCCTGAACAATGTGAGTAGGGCCTCCTTAGAGCTTGCTTACTTCAGTAGGGCAAGGCAGGAAGACAGTTTCAGAAATGGGTGTGCTTTTCCCTGGACAGCCAACCTAGGCCCACAGTCATTACCCTATCCAGAGCCAGAAGCAGTCAACCTCGACTTTCCTGTAGGAAGATCAGGCTTGAGAGTCAAGGACTGAGATGATTTATTTGGCCAAATGCTTGTCTCACAAGCATGAGGACCTGAGTTTGGGTATCTAAACCCAGCTCAGAGGGGGGGGAAAAAACTGACAGGATCCCTGGAGTTCACTGCCCAGTCAACCTAGAAGAACTGTGAGTTCCAGGTTCTGAGGAAGACACCCAGCATCAGCCTCTGGGTTCCATACATGTACACATGTCTGCATATCCATCCATATATGCATGTGCTGAGACAGAGATAGACAATCAAACAGACTGAGTGACAAACTGATCAACTGACTTTGATACACCCCAAAGTTCAAGGTGCTTTTCAGATATCCCCCTGACAAACCTTCACTGAACCCCCACTTTTCACAGCTACACTGACCTACTACCTCCAGAGTCCTCCTTGCTGGCATCTAGGACTGTGACCTTGGGTCCCACCATTCTTCCAAACCCTCTAGCTAAGAGCCATGGATCCCCAAGGCCTATCTGCCATCCTCCTTATTCCCAAGAAGCCCTGTACAGTAGAGCCCCAGGTCAGTCTCTCCTTCCTGATACCCAACCCTGTCCTGCCCACTTCCCAAGGCCTCTGCTCCAGGGGCCCTGGACATACCTTACATTCGCAGGCACCTGCTCTCCTCCCAGGGCCCCTGCTCTGGCCGCCCTCCCAAAACCTTCTGTGTGGTCTGCTACCATGGAGCCTGCCTGGCCCCAATCCACCATAGCCCCATAGCCCCTTTATGTCCCCATCCTGCACACCAAACGACACATTCACTAAGTACAGCAGACTACATGCGCCCCATGCTCAAACCATCCTGCACTTGCTCCTACGTGCACAAGAAAGGACGTGCTCCACATGCCCACTGCTACTTCTCACCACCTCGGACAACATCCTCCAAGACAGCCTAAGACTGTGGGCCCCAGGGCCTGTGTGGGAGCACAGCCACAGGATGAGCTGAGCTGAGTGCAGCCCTCCAGCGAGTGCCCAAAGCAGCTTCCCAACCCAGGAGCTGTCTTTGTGATCCCATTCCCAAGAACACCAACAATATCAACTTCTCTAAAAACACACACAAGCAGTCTAGTTTCAAGAGATGTGTCAATGAGCCCGTGGGAGAAGGCCAGACTGGGACAACAGAGCCGGAGCAATGGCCTGAGCTACATCTGCAGGAGGGACAAGGGGGTAGTTTCATGACAGAAAGGTGCCTCTCAATGCCATCAAGACTATAGTATGGAAATGACTGATCCTGCTGAGTTTGTGTGGTTTCTGTGGACAGAGCAGAAAAGTCTATTCATAGGTGCTGGAGCCACCCAGGAAGGGCCAGATACAGAAGCCAGCTAGAAAAGCCTACCCAAGAAAACACCATATCCCTGTGTCTTCATTTGGTTTCTAGTGCTGTGATAAAACACAGTGACTAAAAGAAACGTGGGGAGGAAAGGGCTTACAGCTTTCAGATCACACTCCATTACTGAGGAAAGTCAGGGCAGGAACTCAAGCAGAAGCTATGGACGGGAGCTGCCTACTGGCCTGCTCACTGTGGCTTGCTCAGCCTGCTTTCTTATAGCACCTAGGACCACCAGCCCAGGGGTGACACTGCCCATAGTAACTTAGCCCCCCTGACTCCATACACACACATCAACCATCAACCAAAAAAACACACCAGTGAACAACCTGGTGGAACATTTTTGATTGAGGATCCCTCTTCCCAAATGACTCTAGCTTGTGTCAAGTGGACATAAAACTAGCCAGCACACCTTGCTACAGCATTCCATCTTGAAGAGATGGCATGAAGTCACATCACCCACACAAGACACGGGACACATGCAAGCATTAAATGTGAAGGTCTCAGGGGAGGGCCGCCTGTGGCAACACAGACCTGTAGGACCATCCAGGCCCTGCTGCTCCAGATGTCAAGCTCTGATGGGGTAGGCCTGTGTGGTACCATTTACAGGACAGAGCTAGAAAAGACAGCTGAGGGCCTGTCTAGGTCTGAGACTCGTCATGAGCTGGTCTCCAACAGCTGACCACCCGTTCCTACATTAACTGTCGGCACTGGCACAGCTAAGAGAATAAGTTCACGTAGAATATGTCCTCGACACAACACAAAGCCTGACGTGCCCAACCCCAGGAAGGGACACACGCACGCGCACACACACAGCACGCGCACACACACACGCACACGCACACACACACGCACGCACACCATACACACACCACACACACACCATACACACACACACGCGCGCGCACACGCACACACACACACACGCACACGCACGCACACACACGCACACATGCACACGCACACGCACACACACAGCACACACGCACGCACGCACACACACACACAGACACAGTCTACAAAGTCAAAGCCCACTGGCCTGCCTGGAGTTTCCCCGTGGCGGCTGGGACAGCCCCACAGCTCTCAGCAAGCGGCTCATTAGCAGAGCCATTGATCTTGCTTTTCCAGGTAACCAGCTCTGAGCACGTCTTGGAAGGAAGAGGTGCAAGATTATGCTGTGATTTCGGGAGAGCAGTCTTAGACCATGGCTGGCAAAAGGAACCAGAGTTAAGCAAGCCCAAGGCCATCAGCCACTGGGCCCAGAGCCCCAGTAACAAGTAAGCAACAGTCTCCAGGCCCAGGAGCCCCAGAGCATCACTTAGCTCAAAGCAAGAAGCCCGACTCCACTGGGTCAGACAGTGAGGACCATCAACCTAGACTCTGTTTTGTCCCTGGCACAGGCTAGTCCAAGGACAGCCAGACATTAGTGCATGGGGTGGGGACAGAACACCTGAGAGTACACCAGACAAGTCACAGATATGTGAGTAGACAGTGCACCTGGGATCACTAACTGCCTGAACTGACTGTCCTGGGGGGTCAGACAAGACAGCAGGCTCAGGACACCCTAGCTCATACCACCCTTCACACAGGCTCGGGACAAGGGACCGACTCTAGTGGCTAATCCTTAAACAAAAAAAAATAAAATAAAATAAAGAATAAATACATGAACATTTCATTGCAACTGAATGTTCTAGATGTCCCCTATAACAAGGTAAGAAACTAGGAGCATTGTCCCCATGCCCAGCTTGCACCACAAGGTTGGAGTTCCCACCCCAAATACAGCAGGATCTTCTCTGCCCACACTGACCATTAAAGGGTAAGGAAGCTGAGCAGTCATCAGACAGGGATGGCACCTGTCCACTTTGGCTAAAAACACTCCACGAGACAGTACCAGGACCCAGCCGGCCCAAAGGTGAAAAGGAAACTTGACATACACGAACCCATACCAGCCAGGCATCTGGCCACTGGGTGAAGGGACTAGCAACGTAGACACAGAAGCTAACAACCAGCCCTCAACTGTCTACAAAGGCCTCTCAGTTTCTCTGACTCCATGAGGCTCCTCTTCGCACTGCTTTCTCTGGCAACCTGGGGATTATGCCCAGTAGCCTGGACGTCCAGGGCCACTGAATGGACAGCACCCAGAAGGAGTTGTGGTGCCTTCACGGTCACACTGAGGGGGAGAGACCTCACTCCAGGGGAGGGCAAGACCCTAGGCAAGTAAAGCCACACCTCCAAGCAAAGCTTGCTGAGGCCTGGTGTGAGCAGGCCAGTCTTGAGGCAATTAAGCACACTCTCGAGTAGGTTTGGCAGGCGGTGCCCAATCGATGGGCTCCCCCCACACATGCCTGCAGGTGAGGAATCAATCAGGCAAGCGCCTCCCGCCTGTTCCTGCTGAGCAGAGAATCAAAGCTGTTTACCATCCAGAACTGGAAATAAATAAATAAAGCCATCAATTAGTCAGCACCTTTGTCACTCTGGCAAGAGCTTTTCAGCTACTTCTAGAAAGCCAGTGTTCCTACATGGCCTTCCATTAGGCCCTCAGTAGCATGCAGCTCGGAAAGGAAGGGGCGGCTAAAGGCTGAAACCCCAGATGTGGGCTCAGCTGGGCAGGGTAGGTAACCCAGGGGAATGGAGGCACTGTCAGAGACCACAGCTCTCACACGTTATCCCACATCCCCATGGACGGATCATTCTGGAAGAAGGTCTTTTCTCTCAGGAGCCCACTATCCATCAAAATCAGTGCAGATCCTTGCCCTAAGCCCGTGTCTAAGCCTGTGCCTCGGAAATCACCACACTCAGCAAAGGTAGCGCATCACCCCCACCATTGTCGCTACCCACATTATCTCCCAGCAGTCAAGACCCCCAGACGGGGCATGAGGCAAGTTCCACATGTGAGGCTTGCGGTGACATGTGCCCAATACCATCTACTCTGAAGCAGCTAGAGGCCATGCCCAGGTCCAGCTCACCCCTACACAACAGGAAATGATGTGTATGAGGCAGGACATAAGACACAGACCCTTTAGAAATACTCTGAAAGTGGAATCACGGGCACTGACCAGAAAGTCCCTCCCATCCTTCTACATCTCAGGGCACTGGGCTCCAAAGGCCCAGTACCTTATAAAATAAACAAAATGTAAAGAGGATCAGAGATGACACTAAGAGGTCAGCCTGGGGACTGGATTCAGAGGGCTGGCAGTGGTGGGTCCTGGGGGAAGGACAGACAGCAAGCAGGACCAGTGGGAAATCTTGGGACCTTAAGAAGCACACAGGAAGGAACTGTACTGGGACCAACGGGAAACAGATGGCCCAGGGAGCAGGAGAACAGAAATGAGGGACCCATTCTGCTGGGCCTGAGGCTCCAGGACCTCACAGATTGTCAAACATGCCTCCACAGACAGGGACTGCATGGGGGAGGGTGATCTCAGCTGAAGTGGCCCCCACACCACCCACTGCTACTCACTCAAGAAACCTACTGGCCAGCGGGCACAGGCGTGTGTCAGACACATCAGTGCTATGGCGGGGAGGCACTGCACAGATGTACCCTTGGGAAGAGGGGCACTGGATGGCAAATAGGGACAAAGACCCTGAGGACTTAAGGGAAAAGCAGGTGGCCAGACCCCAGGAAGAGAAAGGAATGCCTTCCCCACAGTACACACATACAAGGCAGGGCCAGCAGTTATGGTGGCAGGACAAGCAGAGGAGGATCATGATGACAACTCAGAGAGGCCAGAGTTCCTTCCTGTAAGCCAGGCTCCCTGACCAGCAGGCTCATCACATGAACATGATCTTCACAGCCACCAGAGGATCTGTGACCCAGAAGGAGTTGCAGCAGTAATCACTCTTTGAAGGCAAAGCCAGAGCAGAACCATGTCAGAAACCCACCCGATGATGAACTGGTGATGTGGCTCACTTGACGGACTCCTTGCCTTGCATTCACAAAAAGATCTGTGTTAGATTCCTAGAACAGCATACTTTGGATATGGTTGTGCACACCTATAAACTCAGCGACTGGGTGGTAGAGGCAGGATCAGAAGTTCAAGGCAATTCTCAGCAACTCAGCAAGTTGGACCCCAGCCTGGGATACATGAGACCCTGTCAGAAAGAAGGAGGGACAGAGAGGGAGAAAGGAAGAAAGAAAAAGAAAGAATTCTGTCTAGTGACCTGAACTGCCTTTGAAACACAATAAGCTGGGAAGCTAGGGGTAAACTGAGGCTGTGCAGAAAGTAGACTGTTGAACAAAACTCAGAAAAGGCCACCATGCATTTCAAGTCACCTCTTCAGTCCTCTGAGTGTCCCTGGCGCTGCCATCAAACTCTGGAGAGGGAGGAAGAGCAGAACAGGTTCCTGTACAGCAGGGTCTGGCTGGAGGGAGGAGGCACAGCAGCCTAGGCTGGGCTCTGAGAAGAGCCAAGGTACCATACCCCTTTGTCTGTTCACAAGTGTGACACTTGGTGACATTTCTGACTACCAGGCAGTTAGACCCTCCTCCCCAGGCTAGGAAGCAAAGCTTCAGCTTTATTTCTAAGCACGATTTCTGACAGGAATAGTTATGAATATTTACGAGCTCTTGTCTGTCTAGGCGAGCCCCAAAAGAAGGAACTATGGAACTGAGGTTTCAGAACGGCCAGTGTTCCTGATGGGGGTGATGACAGCTGCTGGTCCTCTGCCTAATGGAAGGAGGATACACCTGAGAAGGCCAGAGGCTGAGTGGTACGAGCTCTCTATGACTGTCTTAAAACCAGACAGGGGCTGCTTCTGTTTCCCGTAATGGCCTCCAGGGTCTCTTCAAAAAGACGAAAGTGGTGGTGTGGAGAAAGCCTCTGACATTTGTCCACCGTCAGAATTTCAGAACAGACAGCGGGAAGGCCAGCTCAAAGTGCCTACTTAAAAGTGAGCCTGCCTGCCGCTTCCAAGCGCGTGGCCAATTAGTGCACGACCCACCATCGTTTGGCTTCCTGACATTTACAGCCCTGAACTGAGAAGTCTCAGCACAGCCCATGCTGGGTGAGGGTTGATGTCCCATGCTGCTGTCCGCGTGTGAAGGCAAAAGGAACGGCAGTCTCAGCAATACAGGCCTAGCCTCAGACCTCAACGGCAGTTCAGATGACAACATGGAAGAAGTGAGCCACCTGAGAGGTAGGCAAGGCAACCACTCCTTGGATTTAGCAAATACCTAGCAAGATGACCAAAAGATGTGCAGAAATGAAAAGGGGCATGACAAGGGGTTAAGGCACAGACCAGCAACCAAAAACTGCTACAAGATGGCTCAGCAAGCATTTGTCACACGTGTCCGGGTCACTGGGCAGGCAGCATATCTGTGCTCCCAGGCTCCTAGTGAGATGGGAAACAGAGAAGGCACTGCCTCCATGGAAGGCATGAGGAAGCTAGACTGACATATGTGGTAGCCAAAAACCTGGCCCCAAACCCAAGAATTCACAGCACCGATGGCTCAACATCCTGTCAGTGATAAGAAAGGGGTTCATGAGAACCCCATTCCTCCCTGAGGAGTCATGGGCAGTGAAAGCCTGCTGGGGGGTAAAAGAGAATCATTTCTTAAGTGGTGTAGCCTCAGGTAAGGTGCTCAAGTGCCATAACCCCCACCCACGTTCATTCAGCAGGCAACCCTAGTTAAATGCAGTGGGACACACACATAATGGAAGGAAAGAAAAATCAAATGAAAGGCATGATAGGAGAAAAGATGGGCTGAAAAGAAAATGGGGTTCAATGGGAGGGGATCAGAGAACATAATGGGGAGAAGTAATCAAAACACATCACATATGAGAATAAAACTGTCAAAGAAGAGAAAGTGTTTAATGGAATCCACTTGTTACAAGAACACACAGAGGCTGCTCCAAGACATAGTAAATTATGAATGGTTCGGGTCCTTCCACCATTGAGCACTTCAGTGGCTGCTGGAGCCTCCACCCCAGATCGCTGCCAAATCAATTTGGCTTTCATGAACCAGGTGATTATTCCATTGCCTACAAATTCTTTATAGTTCTCTGGTCCCAGACTAATTATTCCACATCTCTGTCACTGAGGAGCGTTTGTCACCAGCCACTCAATCACTTCTCATCACACCAGATGGCTCTCCTCAAAGTCTGGCGGCCCATTCACAGGGCACAGTGCCGGTCACTTCCAGGATGTGGCGGTGGCCTTTGCAGTGTGGAAAACAGGCAGCTCAGGTCATGAGATAGCACTCACCAGCAAACAAGTCACCAGAAGCTCTAGAGGCACAAGCTGTCTCAAGAAAGCGGCCCCCCACGAGAACCCTGCACAGCTGCCCCTGTGAGCCAGCCACCCCTGGTGGGCAACATCTAATCAGCAGGTCCTCCACAGTGTGATAGGCAGGCATCTTTGTGGCTCCTGAGGCCACGTCTGAGGCGGAACCAAAGAACCAACAAAAAAGACTAGGGGCCAGTTGTGGTGGACGCCTGGGAACCAACTCCCTCTAGAGGGTAAAGCAGGGACATCCTGCATTTAAGGACTCTCTGAATAGCAAGAGTCTATAAAGAAACAGAGGCTGGAGAGATAGCTCCTGTATTAAAGTGCTCGCCACACAAGCATAGAAACCTACCTTTGTCCCCATGGACCCACATAAAAAGCTAGGAATGTTGGCATGTTTGTAAACATATAGCTGGGGAAGTAGAGAAAGAAGGATCTGGGGGTGGGCTGGCCAGTCAGCATAGGTAAATCACCAAGCTCACAGTCAGTAAAGCTACTGTCTCAAAGCAGGCGAAAGCTCCTGAGAATGGCACATAAGGCTGACCTCTGGCCTCAGCATGCACTTGCATGGCTACGAGCCTGCATGCACGCACACACACCCAAAAAAGAAAAGAAAAGAAAAGAAAAGAAAAGAAAAGAAAAGAAAAGAAAGGTGCCCAGCTTCTATCCAAGAGGGCTTCAGGTGTGGTCTGGCACCTTGACCACTAGAAAGTCTCTCTCTGGTGATACAGGTATGGCTAGTAGCCACTGAACCAGGCTTGCCCACGTCTGCAGGCCTCGCTAGCATCCAGCATGTGATGCGGGACCACAGCAGCTGGAATCTGTTCTGCTAGAACAGAACTCCCTGAAGACGCTTGAGCTCCTAGAGCCAGGAACAGAAGACCCCTCCATAAAGAGTTGACCTGCTCTGTGTTTCTGGGCTCTTCATATGGGCCAACCAGGGTGAAGGAAGGAAGTCTAGGGCATAGGACACCACATAGGAAACCCAAGTGGCCTCCCCTCTAAGAGTAACCTGTCCAATACCTGCATGAGGGAAGGACAGGGTGAGCAAAGCCACCTCAGTGGGCTGCAGGCATGCATGGATGAAGGGGCCAGGCATGAGAGATCACTGCAGAAAGGGACCTGAGTTTGTGGCTTGCAGTTCTCCAGGCCCAGAGCCAGTGGGCCCTCTGCTCAACACCAGCCAGGACTAAAGCAGTACTATAGACCTGATGGTATACTCAAAGAGTCCCTGAGCACTAAGACACCAGCTAGAACCAACATGGGGGGGAGGGGGTGACGCGTGAGGGGTTGGGAAGATGCCCAAGTGGGCTCTGAGGAAAGTTGCCTGTGCTGGAACAGGCACAAAACTGAAAGGTTTGTCTGTCACTGTGTCCCACAGGACAGGCTTCTGCTTCCAAAGGCTCGCCAAGGCTCCCTCAGCCATCATGTCTGGCAACGTTCTTCCTGTGCAGCTGCTGTCCAGCACTATCTAAACATAAGGATTCCATGGGACACGGGCTCAGCAACACGTGAGACTCTAAAGCCAGGGCATTATTTTTGAGCAAAGAACGTGACCCTCCCAAAAGATAACTGTGTGGAGAAAAAACAAAAAAAAGCGAGGGTGGGGTAGGTGGATTGCCATCTCCTGGTGGGAGAAGAGTAGACACATGGCTCATCTTGCTGGTTCTTCACCCCATCCCAAGGATCAGAAAAACAAATGTGGTGATTTCTGCCCACATACCAAGTTGGTCCAGGGAGCTAGAGCCGCAGCAGCTCAGAGAAAGGCCAAGAGCCATCCCCAGGGGCCTGTCTGGACACAGGGCCCAGGCTTAACATGGCAAGCCCTGTCAGAGGGACAGACAGGTGGGCAGCACAGAGAAACTTATGGCATCATGGGATCTGCTGCCAGCATGGCCCTGAGGAGTTGGGAATCCAGTGAACTGTAAAGAAAACATTTCCTCGGGGGAGGGGTGAGCACCAGGAGGGTCTGACAGATGGTAGACGCCACGTGACAACTGAAACCTGCCTGCCTCAGAAGCATTATCCCAGTGCCAGGAATCCAGCCTCCAGGAGAGCTGATGGACAGGGGCTCTCTACTAACAACCTAGGGGTCTACACATCACCCTGTTGGATTTCTGGCTTCCAGAGCCACCTCAGTACCCATATAAGAGCCAGCCATGTACCTACCTACCGAGGAGATGCTACTCCCTTACTGAGCTCCCTACTTCCAGGGGCTCTGCTCCTCCCAGTGAAGAAGGACCTGGATGAAACAGGCCTGACTGTAAGCCCACAAGGCTGCCCTAGTGCAGCCTGCCAGAGGTCGTAGGGCAGGCCGAGCCCAGCACCATCAGGCATGGCCAGTGGGGTAAGGCCTTGATCAACACCCAGCCTCACCTGCTTGATCCCTGCAAGTCCAAAAGATACAAGTGCAATATCTGCCTGAAAATCCCTGGTCTGTTCTAGAACAAAGCCAAGAAGACCTGAACCATCAGAGAAGACTGGATACTAAAGGCTCTAACAGGGTCAGAATTATAAACTGGAAACTAACTTTGGAAACTATTTTAAAAGCTCACAGTGAGGAACCATTCAGATGGCTTTCCCACAAATCCTGACAACCTAAGTTCGATCCCCGGGCCCCATGTGGTGGATGGGGAGAACCAGCTCCTGCAAGTTGTTCACATGTGAGCTGCAGGCATCTGCACACAGTCACATAAAAAATAAATTAAAATATTTAATTTTTTATTTTTCTTTTTTGTGGGGTTTTATTGTTTGTTTGCTTGCTTTTTATGTGAAAGGGTTTCTCTGTGTAACAGCCCTGGCTGTCCTGGAACTTGCTTTTTAGACCAGGCTGGCCTCAAACTCACAGAGATCTGCCTGCCTCTGCCTCCTAAGTGCTGGGATTAAAGGAGTGTGCCACCACATCCTTTAAATGTCTTAAAACTGACACTAAGATACGTTTAGAACAAATTATAGGACAGTTATGGATCTCCAAAATAAATCACAAAGCATCCCTCTTGGGGCAGCTTGCCTGGGTTAGTGTTCCCACTCTTGTAGGTGACGGACTGAGTACAACATGGAACCCACACCCAATATGCACTGTGAACCACGCCACCACTTTCCAGGACTGACTCCAGGTGCAAAGACAACAGGACTCTGGCTCTACCAGCCAGAGACCCTAGTACCCTGATCCTGGGGACAGCTGTGTGAGCAGACTAGACAATTTGGGGTTAAGAAGCAATTCAAGTGGCCATGGATAAGTTCTCTGTGCCATGAACAGGACAACTGCATGACAGGAGACCTACGCCCCAGCGCCTTGGCCATTGCCTCTCTGCAAGTCTACTATTTACAAATGAGCCCACGAATCTGACAGGTCCTCATGCAGTTCCCTCGTGGAAACTTCAGTTAGGACAGACAAGGGCACAGCCCCTTGGGGACAGCACATCCAACCAAGCACATAAGGAGCACTTCCAGAATGCTCCATGGGTGGCAGAACCCAAACGCTTGAAAAGAGGTGGGTGAACATTCCAAGGTCTGATGAGGCACAAGCCTCTCACTTCTCCAGCTTTTTATGGGAATCTATATTAAAAAAATGGTTTAAACACAATAAAATCTGTTACATTTATGACAAGAAAATATGGAACGACCATAAAATTAGCAGAGCATGGAAATGAGAGGGCGCTGAAAGTCTCTCTAACAGAAAGACAAGAGATTGTTACAGAACCACTGATCCTTGCCCGCTGCACCCATCCCAGGGGACACCAGGCCCAGGCACCGACAGCACACGCCTGAGTCCAGCCTTTCCCCACCACATGCTCACAACAGATGCATATCTTCCCAAATCAAGGGGCCCAGGCTAGGCCCAGGCTGCCAACCAGTGGACTACAGGTGGCTCAGGAGAGTCCACCACATCCATGCTTCATTTTCCACTTGACATTTCCACAATCCCAGGCTCGAATGGCCCAGCGTTAATCCCAGCTGTAGCCATGAAAGAGGGTAGGGGCACAGCAACACAGCTCCTCACTGCAGGCATTCGGGTCACTAAATGGGTCTGTTTTCCCCAAAGCGCAATGAGAGCCACAAAAGCCTGTTTTGCCCAACCATAGATTGCGGGGTGACAGGGACCAACCCAAGACCACTGGGCCAAAGCTAGGGAAGGACAGGTCGCCATGCTCAGATGGCATCCTTGATTCTCCACACTAACAGTCAGATTCTAGGGACTCTGCAGAAAGGCTAAGCATGTGACCTCAAGAACCTCATCTCTGAGACAGCTCCTTCTCTAACCCCATCTTACTTAGTAACGGTAATAAGTAAACTTTCCTACAGACCTGGATGATTTAGAATCACCATGGAAACACAATTCAAGGTGTGTCTGTAAAGGAATTTCTAGATTAACCGAGTAAGGAAGACCCACTCTAAATATAGATGGTCGGCCGCATCCTGAACTAACTACTGAGCACCAGCATCCATCTCCCTGAGCACCATGGGGCCAGCTGACACCATGCCTTGCCTGCCATACATTATGATGGACAGTACCCCAGAACTGTGAGCTGAAACAAACCTGTCTCTCCCTAAGCCACTTTTGTCAGGCATTTGGTCACATCAGCTAGGAAAATAACTCACACAGTAATTCTTTTCTGTGCTAATGGATGCTATTATTTAAAGAAAGTTAGAGTTGTTTAAAAAAAGAAAAAACTGCATAGAAATCTAACATACCATGGAGCAAAACATGCTCCCCTCAGTGACTCAGTAAGGAACTTGCAGAACAAGCCTGAAGAGGGCAGCACAGCTCCCCAGCACCGCATGAATGCCAGCAATTGGCTCTAACTCCAGGAACAGAGAGGCAGAGACAGCACCTTGGCTAGCTAGACAGCCAAATGGGAGAGCTCTGGGTTTAAACGTGACCCTGCCTCAATATATAAGGTGGACATCAACATCTGGCCTGCACCCCGTACATATACACACACTCTATTCATTCATCCCTCTTTCCCCCCCAATTCACCAGTCAAGCCAACGCCCTGCAATAGAAACCACAGTCTCCAGGCCAGTGCACACCTTTAACACCAGCACTCGGGAGACAGGCGGATCTCTGTGAGTACAAGACCAGCCTGGTCTACAAGAGCTAGTTCCAGGACAGGTTCCAAAGCAACACAGAGAAACCCTGACATGAAAAACCAAAAAAAAGAAACCTCAGTCTCCCACTTACAGGAAGTATGAAATCTGTTTGTCTTCCCACAGCTGCACAATCCTTTTTTTTTTTTAAAGCTCTCAACAGTACCCCACTTTCTGGGTGTTCCAGTTTATGTATCCAGTCACCAAGTCATCCTAGCTACTTCAATACTTCCAAGGCTTTGCCACTTAAGCTTGGACTGGGAAGATGAACTCAGTGGGTAAAGCATTTCCCATGCAAACAGGAGGATGGCATTCAGAACCCTAGAACCTAGAATAGAGGCAGACCTGGTAGTACACAGCTGTAATCCCAGCATTTCTGCAGGTAAATGGGAGGCAGAGACGGGAATCCACAGAAGCCTGTGAGTCAGCTAGTATGATGTATGCAGTGGAAACCCCACAGAAAGCCCCTGTCTCCAACAAGGTGGGAAGGAAGTACTGGCACTGAGGTTGTCTTCCAAACAGAATACATCCGTGTGGCACATGCATGCCCATAGTGACACAGGAACATACACATACACACAGAGGTTAAAAATAAAGTGCTGTCGTTGCTTCCGTGCAAGTTGCTGTGTGGATGCAGGTTCTGATTCATCCAGGTATGCCCCAGAGGGTGCAACTGCTGAGCCACATGGTGAAAGTATGTTTACCTTTGTAAGAAATTGCAAAGTTGTCTTCTAAAATAGCTGTACCATCTCAGATTCCCACCAGCAAAGAACGACAGCTTCTGTCTATTCCTTTGCTGGCATTTAGTACGGCCAGTGCTCTGGATTTGAGACATTTCAATGGGCATACAGGGGTGACTCGTCTTCATTTACAGTCCCTAGTGACACGTGATGGTGAACATCTTTTCAAACGTTTATTTGCCATCTGCTTCTCTCTTCAGTGAGAAGTCTGATCTCAGATCTCTTACCCATTTTGTTAACTTGAGTGTTACTGCTGGGTTTTAAGGGTTCATTGTATATTTGGTATTCTGGTAATTGTTCAATATGTATTTTGCAAATATTTTCTCATGTTTTATGGCTACCATTCTTCCACCACTTCCGCCCCAAGACTAGGGATTGAACCTTGGCTTTACACACGTCACATACATATAACACATTATTGCACATGTCACATATATGTCATATATCAGCACTGAGCCACACCCCAGTGCCCCCCCCCCAGGGATTCTAGGCAGGTTTTCTACAACTGAGCCACACCTAGCCCCTCACTGGAGGATTCTAGGCAGGTGCTGTACCACTGAGCCATACCCCGGCCCCTCACTGGGGGATTCTAGGCAGGGGCTCTACCACTGAGCCATACCCCGGCCCCTCACTGGGGGATTCTAGGCAGGGGCTCTATCACTGAGCCACAGCCAGCCCCTCACTGAGGAATTCTAGGCGGGGGCTCTACCACTGAGCCACACCCAGCCCCTCACTGGGGATTCTGGGCAGGTGCTCTACCACTGAGCCACACCCTGGCCTCTCACTGGGGGATTCTAGGCAGGGGCTCTACCACTGACCCATACCCAGCCCCTCACTGGGGGATTCTGGAAAGGTCCTCTACCACTGAGTCACACCCAGCCCCTCACTGGGGGATTCTACGCAGGGGCTCTACCAGTGAGCCACACCCCAGCCCCTCACTGAGGAATTCTAGGCGGGGGCTCTACCACTGAGCCATACCCAGCCCCTCACTGGGGGATTCTACGCAGGGGCTCTACCACTGAACCACACTCCAGCCCCTCACTGGGGGATTCTAGGCAGGTGCTCTACCACTGAGCCACACCCCAGCCCCTCACTGGGGGATTCTGGGCAGGTGCTCTACCACTGAGCCACACCCAGGCCCCTCACTGGGGGATTCTAGGCAGGGGCTCTACCACTGAGCCACACCTATAACTTCCTCACCTGACAGTTCTAGGCAGATGTTCAACTGCTAAACTAATTTTTAGCCTTGATTTTAGATTTGAGACAGAGTCTCACTAAGTTGCTCAAGCTAAACCTGAACACACTTTGTTTCCCAGGCAGACCTTGACCTTCCTACTAGCTGGGATGACAGGCCTGCACCACTACATCTCACTATGGCTTCTCTTGTTATTCTACTGGCAATATAGTCAGCAGAGCAGACACTTTTAATTTTAATGAAGCCCAGTTTATCAATTATTTCTTCCAGAAATTGTGCCTTTCATGTTGGGTATCAAAAGTCAACATGAAATTGAAGGTCTTGTCACCTCCTAGGAATTTTCAAGTTTGGGCTTTTACACATAGGTTTATGATCCTTCTGGAGTTAGTGCTGGCAAGAGATGTAAGGCGTGGGCCTGAGGTTCTTTCCCATGGCTACTGAGTTGCTCCAGTGACACCTGTGGCAAAGGCTCTTGTACCCTCTGACCTGCCTGTGCACTGCTGCCAGGGTCAGCTGGCTGTGCTGATGAGAGCCCAGAGCCCTTCCATGCTTCCAGGCAGGCATACTGCCTCCATCACTGCAGCTTCCCACACTCCCAGGCAGGCATACTGCCTCCGTCACTGCAGCTTCCCACGCTCCCAGGCAGGCATACTGCCTCCGTCACTGCAGCTTCTCACTTAGTCCTGCAGTCAGATGTCAGCTACCCCTTCAATTTTTCTCAAAGGTGTCCTGGCCATTCTAGGTCTCTTGCTTTCCCACGTAAACTTAAGAAACTATGTGTCGCTGGGCATGGTGGCTTTAATCACAGCACTCAGGAGGCAGAAACCAGCCTGGTCTACACAGCAAGTTTCAGGACAATCAGGACTACACACAGAAATTCTATCTAGAAAAACAAAAACAAAAAAAGGAAGCAAAACTATGAGTCAACATCCTGAAAACAGGGCTGGGAGAGATGGCTCAGTGGGTAAAGTTTTCCCTGAGCAACGTGAGGATTTGAACTGAATCCCAAGAATTCACACTGGGAGAGAGGAGGCATGGTAGCAGCATGCACTTGTAATCTAGAAGCTGGGGAAGCAGAGATGAGCTAGCCTAGCTTGCTCGATGAGTTCCAAGCAAGTGAGACCCTGATTCAAGAAACAGCATCTGAAGAACGAGAGACAAGACTGTCCTCTGGCCTCCACATACATGCGCAGATGTGTGCTCATGCACCCTAAGACACAAGTGCACACACCCACACATGAACAGGCACACAAACACACATATACAAACACACACACACAAACACACACACACACAACCCACAAAATAACTTCTGGGATTGCGGCTGAGGTCACACTACATCCAGACCAGTAAGAGCTGTTATGTCCACAGCACTGACTCTTCTGTCCATGAACATGGTATATCTCTCTGAATTTTTACACTTTGATTTTTTTCATCAAACTCATAATTTTCCTCATACAGGCTCTATCCATAGTCATAGCCTTTTTTTTTTCATTGTTTGGTGCTCATGTAAATGGCAGTCTGTTTCTGAGTTTTCTTGCCCACAGCTGCTGCTGGTTCACAGGAAGCAGCTGAACTAGGCACACTGACCTGTGCACAGCTGCCCTGATCACTGCCTTGCAATCTAAAGCGCTGTGTTGCTGTACAGCTCTGCTGTTGTTGAGTCTCTGGACTCTTGCAGAGATAGACAGAAACAGAAACAGATAGACAGACAGAGAGAAGAGCAGCCCACCACAACCAAAATCATACTACAACAAGCTGCACTGGACAATGAGGAGGAGGCACTGGACTTCAAAAGACCACAGCAGACTCACCACAGGGAGACATGGGAATCTACTAACTCTCCTTTGACCATCACCTCTCTCACTAAACCTGGCAGCATGTAGGAAAGCACCTGCCTAGGGGAATGAGAGCCTACAAATCACAATCCCAGAGAACCTAGACAACAATGAGGACCCTAAGAGAGACATACATGGATCAAATCTACATGGGAAGTAGAAAAAGACAAGATCTCCTGAGTAAATTGGGAACATGAGGACCTTGGGAGAGGGTTGAAGGGGAGGGAAGAGGCAGGGAGGGGAGCAAAAAAAAAATGTAGAGCTCCATAAAAATCAATAAAAAATTAAATTAAATTAAAACTCATAGGTCTGCAACCAAGATTGCTGAGCAAAAAAGCTGCCTATCCCAAACCCAGCAGCGAGGCACCTCTGTCCTCAGCCACAATGGCTGCCTCCCTGGACTCTGGTCCTGAAAACCATCCAAGCCACAGAGCACCAAGTCAAGACGGCCAGCCAGGGCAGACCAGAGTTAGAGTGTCTACACAGAGGACCTAGTGGCAGCTCAGTCACCAGGAACCTGGCCAATGCCAACTCCCTCTACACCACTCAATGACAAAGGTAGGCAGCCCTCACTGCCCTCTAGTGACAGGCAAAGTGATGCCACTCCTGAGGAGTCCCAAGGAATGCCAGCAGTGCTTCTTCATTCCAGTCATAACAAAGGCGCTGAGCAGAGCGGGTGAGGCCTGCGGGCTGTTGGCAGGGAAAGGGGTGCCATATGCTCAGCTGTGCCCAGTGGTTGTAGTCTCAGTGGAGACACCTAAGCTATTTGGAGTGCGGACTACAGCACTCAGTTGCTGCTTCCTTCATCTGGTTTTCTGCACATCAGCTTCCACTGCTGACGTAGTCACATCTATTGCTGTCTTCTAGAGTTTCCTAGACACCATGGTCTATGAAGATCTCACTGAGATGACAAAACACAATGTCATGCTTAGAAAAGGGGGAAAGGGGCAGAGAGCAGAAATTATGCCCACTAGGTCTGATTCTGTCAGAGCAATGTCAAGTAGAGTCCCTGGAGGCACTTCCAATCATGGTTCACTGCTCATACTCTAGCGTCCTGCGTCAATCCACTGCCACATGCCAGCCACTGACCAGGAGAGCACAGCCACATCTCTATGGATCGTACAGTCCTGGTCTCTAGACCCAAAGTGCCTACCCAGACTTCACCTCGACGAGGCTAGTCCACTGAATCTAATTCCTTGGCCCTTCTACTCTCTCAGTGTCTCCATTGGGCTTCTCATACACATATATTCCAGAAGCAAAGTCAGACAGCTCCAAGCAACCCTAGGTCATCTCTGACCTATGACCTGTTGTGGAATATTTGTTTAACTATGTAAAGAAGCATTGTATTTGCTTATGTTGCAGAACAATTTGTTTAACTATATAAAGATATGTTGCATTTGTTCAACTATGTAAAGATGCACTGTTGTTTTACCTTGTCTGCCTAAGGCACCTAATTGGTCTAATAAAAAGCTGAACAGCCAATAGCAAGGGAGGAGGTATAGTCAGGACTTCCAGACAGGGAGAATAAGTGGTAGGATGAATTCAGGCTTGGGAAAGAAAGAAAAGAGATGCCAATGAGGCATGGAGGGAGTCAGACATACAGAATGAAAGAAAGGCTAAAAAGTCATAAGGCAAAATGTAGATTAATATGAATGGGTTAATTTTAAGTTATAAGAACTAGTGGGACAAGCCTAAGCTAAAGCCAAGCTTTCATAATTAATAAGAAGTCTCTGTGTTCTTATTTGGGAACTGGTGACCCAACAAAAAAATCCAACTACAATGGCCTTCATGGGAAAATGTAGGGAGAAAGGAGTGGTTGTTTCCACAGAAAAGGGAAGTGCAAGGTACCTGGTCCCTCAAAGTCCAAGGCACCAGCTGCAGTGCAAGAGGTGCCCGAGGCCAGGGCAGGGGCATTTAACAATAGAGTCATCTCTGACTCTGTCACTTCCAAAATGACAACAAGCCTTATCTGTTTTAGGCTTTTCTGCCAAAAGAAGGGAAATGTGGGAAGGGGGGGGGCGGTGTGTATGGATAGATAGGAAGAGGGGTGGGAAAGTCCTTGTAATACAAGCATCACCTGAATATGGATCCCCAACATCCACCTAAAGCCAGGGGTAATAGTGAATGCATGCAATCGCAGCACTGGGAAGGTAGAGACGGGACACAGGCAAGTCAGTCTAGCTCCAGGTTCAGCAAGAGACTGTCTGAAAAAAATGAGGTTAAAGGAGGAAGCAACGCAAACCCCTGGCCTTATTTACACACACACACACACACACACACACACACACACACACACACACACACACACACAAATAAGGACAAAAATGGAGATGCTATTTCCAGGATCCCATCAGGAGGTAAGAGTCATGCCAGAGGGACCCAGAGTATGACAAGACTTTAGGGCATGGTTGTGGGAAGTGGACTAGTGAACCATGCTGCGTGTTGGACATGACTAGGCAGGGCAGAGTTGAGAGAGGGCCATGGGACAGGACAGCTGACTTCCAGAATAATCTCCATGGCAACAGAGTTAACCATTCAGAAAGTGACTGCATTCAGGGTGGGAGGGGGTGAAGTTTTCTCTGGTGCTTGAATAGAAGAGGGAGTTTCACATTTTATCCATTTCTACATCCCTTAACAATAAGAACTTATTTAAAAATCTATGAATATGTAAATACCACTTTAAATATGGATATGCAAGACACACAAAGCAACAGTCCGGGTAAGAAATGTTAATGGCAGCTCCCTAGCTGAAGAGCCAAACAAGCAAACAGGTCCAGAACCCTGGCCCTCCCCCACTCCAGGATAGTGGGGGAGGGCACAGGGCAGACATAGAAGGACAGCAATCTGGCCTTGAAGAAGGAGCATGCCCATTACCCCCCATATACACAGGGCCCATCGGCAGTGGTCTTTCATCCCCACAGTTGTGCCTCCCTAGACCATGATCAAGAACAGGTAGACATACATAGGGAACTCGGAACATTCAATAGAAGACCCAGACCTGGCTCTCAATCCCTGGATGGGCTGGGTGTGCTTTTTGGAGGATGGGGGACCCAGACTTGGTCTCAAGACAGAGCAGTAGAATAGAGGCAGCCTGAAACAGAGGAGTGTCTTAAACAGGGCCAAGGCCAAGCTAGGGTTGGGGCTTATATCACACACACACACACACACACACACACACACACACACACACACACACACACACACACACACA
>PVIU01003636.1:0-21615 GCA_004026605.1 Ondatra zibethicus
CACCCTAACACAGTGAGACCACGAGTCCACCCTAACACAGTGAGACCGTGAGTTCACCCTAACAGAGTTAGACCTCCATTTCTAATGCACTTCTCTGTTTCTCTACAGAGTCACAGTCTTCCTCCTTCTTCATTATCTTTACTGCTGCACTCTGTTTAAATGAATAAAGTATGATTGAAAGTGATGCTGATTTTCTTTATTATTCTTTTCTGCAGTTCTCAAATTATTTATAATAAATAGGTATTACCTTTATGCTTAGGAAAATTTATAAATGCCATTAAAATATGGAAAACTACAAATTGGAAGATTCAGTGCCTAACAAATTATCATTTAAAAAGAAAATAATTAACTAGAAATAAGATCATCAGCAGAAGTAAATGGAAACAGCTATTTTATATCATTATGCTGCATAATAATACTCTAGGCATTATCATAAGTGGCTTAATAGTTACACGATTATGGATAAGGAAAGAGGTGGTGAATTAGGCTGAAATCACTTTTTAGTTCTCACATGAAAGCAGCCTGGCATATCAATAAAGCCTTCTTCAGAAGATGTCATTTCAGACAGAGAATCTGATTGAAGCATGCATATATATATGTATATCTTCCTCAAGATGAAATCTGCCAACTAAATGTTATCCACTTTGCAAAACCTTGAAACATGGTTTTCTGACAGAAATCATGTGAATTGCTAAAGTGGGGTCTTGTTTCCTTACAACCTAGTTATTCCTACATGGGATTCAATATTAAGGTTTATAACTTAAAAGATGAAGAGACTCAAATTTGGACTCACGAAGATGCTCATATCTGTTTTAGAAGCAGCCTCATCAGCACTGCCTCTTTGATTAGTAGTAGTAGCTTCCTGAATTTGTCCCAAGTTTATCAAGATTCATTTCATGAAGAATTTAAAGATTATCTTTATTGTTTTGTTTTATTTTTAAGATTCTTTAGTTATATTTTATATTTTATGTGTATGGGTGGTCTGCCTTCATGTATGTCTATGTACCATGGGCCAGAAGAGGGTGTCAGATTCCCTGGAACTGGAGTTACAGACAGTTGTGAGCTGCCATGTGGGTGCTAGAAACTGAATCTGGGTCCTCTGGAAGAGCAGTCAGTGCTCTTACCAGAAAGCCATTATTAATCTTTAGCCCATTTTTTTTAAGATTTATTTATTTATGTATTTTACATATATGGATGTACTAGGCCTTTATGTATGCCTGCACACCATAAGAGGACATTAGGATCCATTATAGATCAGACAAGTGTGAGCTGCCATGTCAGTACTGGGAATTGAACTCAGGACCTTTGGAGTAATAGCAGCCGGTACTCTTTTACCATTAAGCCATCTCTCCAGTCCCATTATTTTATTGTTTTTAATTATGTGAAGGTGTGTATATCTGCACATGGGATGTGGACATGAGCGCAGGGACTCCTGGAGGCCAAAAGTGTCAGATCCCTGGAACTGGAGTTACAGATGGTTCTGAGACACCTGACCTGTAAGCTGGGAATCAAACATGGGGCATCTGGAAGAACAGCCAGTGTTCTTATCTGCTGAGCCATCTCTCCAGTCCACGAAGGGTTTTGTTTGATTATCATTCTTTTATAATTCTTGTCTCTCAATATTTATATCACCACCTTGGTTTAAGAAAACTTAAGTTGCTGAAGTAAAAATATTTTTAAAAATATATGGAAGTGAATAGTATATTCCATTCATCAAGGCCATCCAGTTTTTCTCTTCTTCTTCTTCTTCTTCTTCTTCTTCTTCTTCTTCTTCTTCTTCTTCTTCTTCTTCTTCTTCTTCTTCTTCTTCTTCTTCTTCCTCCTCCTCCTCCTCCTCCTCCTCCTCCTCCTCCTCCTCCTCCTTCTTCTTTTTTTTTAAGAGTGAATCCCCAGGGATTGTACAGTTTTGTCAGCTAGCCCAGATTGGTCTTAAACTTGGGGTTCTTTTGTGTCATCTCAAGTGCTTGGGATTATCACACCTGGATTCATTCAGTTCTTCTAAAAGAGTTTACTGTATTCTTGTGTATGTGTGTGTGCATGTGCGCCATACTGCATATGTAGTGGTCAGAAGACAACTTTGTGGAGTGGATGTTTTCCTTCTAGCGAATTCAGGTTGCCAGGCTCTGAGGAAATGTCTTTACCCACCGTGCCACATCACTGGCCCCAATCCAGTTATTTTTAAGTGCAAAATTCTATGACTTTAGGTTTATAAACAAGGATCTTCAAAATAAATAAACCTCAGAGAGGGTAAGGCACATTGCTTTTTGGGGTGGAGGGGAAAGTGCAGGGAATGGGAGGAGGGGAAGGAGTGGGAACTGGGATTGATATGTAAAATGAAAAGAAACTTTGTTTTCGTTTTTAAAAAATAAAGTAAAAAATAAAAAATGAGTGGGAGAGGAGAGGATAATACTGGTATGAAATTATCAAAAAATATTGTGTGCATGTATGTGCAAATTTGTAAAATAATAAATCAAAAGTCATATTATTTATAAAAGAAAAATCTTCTAAAGAAATTAAAACAAACAAACAAACCCAGAAAATGCTGATGTTTAGGCTGGTCAAAGCGCACAGTTTTCTACTTGACCATCCAGTTTTATGAAACAATAACAAAAACAGTAAAATGGGGCTGGAGAGATGGCTCAGTCGTTAAGAGCACTGGCTGCTCTTCCAGAGGTCCTGAGTTCGATTCCCAGCAACCACATGGTGGCTCACAACCATCTGTAATGAGATCTAGCACCCTCTTCTGGCATGCGGACATACATAGAGGCAGAATGTTGTATACATAATAAATAAATAAATCTTTCAAAAAAAGAAAACCCAATAAATAAAGAGATAAATAAACAGGTAAATATAAAAATTAAAAATAGAAGACAGTGAATTGTGCTTTAAAAAAAAAAAGAGTAAAATGAAATGCAGATCCTTTGCCTTTAGGTAAAGTAGCAGAAAGAGCATGACAAGTAGGCTACTAATTCATTCTGGAAGCAATTTACCCCACAAACATCATTTAAAGCTGATCTCCCAGGCCACTTCAGCAGTACTCGAGCCAATGCTGAGAAACACTGCTTGTGCTGGAGAAGTTTACCAATGCCTGGCTTCTGCCTTACCTGAGGCGTGATCTGCTGCTGCATGCCTGACCTCATGTTCATGCCAACAGGAGTAGTTGCTGCAAACTGGTTCAAGATAGCTTGCCGGTTTTGGTGCATCAACTAGGAAAACGAAGACAAGGAAGGATGACACCTCCACAGGCAAACATAGCATGACACAAACTTTACTTACTAATGAAAAGTTTTAGTAGTATAGGTTTAGTAAAACCTCCCATTCTATTTGCCAAAAGACTAATAACTCCCACTACCTATCAGACAATTGATGCGTTTAGAACATTTAAAGGTAGGAAATACACATAGATATACACATGTACAACATTAGTGTACTTCTGAAAGCATGTGAATAGTTACTTCAGGGAAGTATGATATTAAATGAAAAGAATCAGCTTTAGATCTTAAAATATCATAAATGAAAAGCCGAGAACAGCCCTGCAAAGGTCTGAGAGACAAATGGAAAGCCAAGGCCCTGGGCAGCACTCTCACTTGGATCTTTATATACACTTGGGGAAAATCCAACATGATATCATTAGCCAGAGAGAATTACATAAGAAACAAATGCTCTGAGAAATGGATTATTTATTTAACTAGAAGAAGTAATCACTTTAGACCCACATTTCTCAAATTGGTGTTCTAAAGAACATTGTTCTGCAGGATATTAATAGATGTGCCAGGAAAAATAGCATACTGTGCTGTAGGACGTATTGGAAATGAGGGTTACATAAGGTGAAACAGATTTATTTACTGCAGTAATTTTATGCGCCTTTAATTGGCCAAAGCACACTGTGCATCTCCAAGAAGGGGTAGACTGCAATTTGTTCATCACAAATCTTTCTTTCTGATTTACAATTATCAACATTTATTACCCAGAATAATCTGCAGGGGACTGGTATGGAAGTTCAGTTTAGATCAGGCTGGTGTCACAGGTCTCGGCAACCCTTTACTTTATCAGATAATAAACTACACCTGGAAGACTTCATTGTAAATAATCTATAGATTAAAACTTTCTCCCTCAATATAATTTGGTAAGAATAATCCCTTCAAAGGGCTAGTACCAATAATATTAATACTACATTATATTGTTGTTTTTATTATTGTTGTTGCAGTGATGAGGACCGACACTTGCACATGCTATGCAAGTACTCTGCTTCTGAGCTCTAAGACTAGGTTCTCACTACTACCCAGATTGGTTTTAAACTGCTGGGCTTCAATGATCCTCTTGCATTGGGAGTAGCTGGTAACATAGGCATATGCCATGAAATTCAGGAATATGTTACTTGATACTTATTTAATATTTCATAACTGGCAAATTATACAAATGGATAATAGTGGATATGTTTTATTGGACTATATGTAAGGAGAAAGCCTATTAGAGTTCTATAAAAGTGAAAATCCAGGAGCAGTGATTGAGTTTCTCATTGCCTAACAGCTTACCTCTTAATTCATTTATTTTCTGCCTTACATAGATCAGAAAAAAATAAGACTTTTAGGAAAAGTTAATACAATATAGAAATGTTAAAAATACAAATTTCAAGCCTAGTGGAATAAGATAAAGCATTCACAATTGCTTAAAAATAAAGATGCTTTTAAAGAGAAGTCAAATGGTCTCTTGGCACCCAACCTATGCACTGACTACCAAAAGATCATGACTGTAAGTATACAGAAAGAAACATTCTGTTTGAGTCGGAAAATACTTTCCACTTTGAACAAGCCTTCAAGCAAGCAGAGCCCGGCATTCTCCTCTACTGCATCCTCATCTCATGGATATTCTTTGCAGTAGTCTGCTCATTAGCCACCTGCCACTTTAGGAACAAATGGACGCAAACCCAGCTTTTTTCCCTGAACTGAATATGAAACATTGTTTCATTAACTCAGGAACCTGACCTCATTCCATGTTGGGCCTTGCTTACTGAATCTCTAGCTTCAGGCCCTTATTTCCTTAACTTCAGCTGCTTGTAAACTGAGTCCATAAGCATATCTCTACTCTTCTGACTTAGCACTCAGCACACTGCTTGCGTGTGATTCAGTGTGTCAGAGAGGCACAAACACAAACATAGGCAGTTTTGACTACTGAAGTTCCTTGTATGCTTTACTATTTTTATCTTTTAGGGTACTTAGAGTGGCACTCCAAGTGTGCTTAATTAAGATGGTCAGCATTTCTACGATTATTTCCTTTTCTGAAAGTGAACGACAGATCTGGGTGTGATGACGCTTCCCCTGCAGTCTCAGCTCTTGGTAGGTTGAGGTGGGAGAATTCTGAGTTTGAGGACAGCCTGGGTAATACGGACTTTGTCTGAAAAGCTAACAAAACAAAAACAGAAACCACATCTACAACAATAACCAGAAACCAGCAAGTCCAGCAAGAAGTCCTTTCTCTTTAGTACAGTTTCTTAAGACTATGACTTTTATTTCTTTTTCTCACTTTTTAATTTATCATTGTTTTATTCTATCCTAGCATTTAAAACACATTCCTTTTCATTACATCCTTTACATTTTCCCATTTCATCTCTCCTTGTCCTCTCCATCATCATCGCCCTCTGTTTATTGAATAGAAATATGTTTACATTGTTTATTATATTTGCTGAATATAATTTATAAAGCTAGTACTCGATACTACAATATATCAGGCATTGTGCTGAGATTACATTCTCTTATTGGATCTATATGTTCTTTAGGAGGCAAAGGAATTATCATCTGACTATTTTTACATTCAGAGCCAGTTACTGTTATAGCCATTATGCCACACTGCCCTTCCCTTTTCTAGGACGTGTGGATTGAACAGAGGACCTTGAGCATGCTGGACATGCTTCTACCACTGTCCTAGCTTTCTAACATTTATTTATTTTCCTTCCTGAATTAGTATAGTTCTAAGCAATTTCTTCAAATACTTTTCTAGAAACTCAAGAAAATATACATGACAGACAGCACCAGTCATGATTCTTAGACATGGCACTGTATACCATTTGCCTTTATGCTCCTTGATGGTCACCTCCCTGTCTGTTGCTAATACAATCTTTAATATTTATAGCACTACACTGATTCATTTCCTGTCACACGAGACATTTAAATCATGCACAAATCCCAGGCCCGCAAATGTATCTTTTCTTTCATTCATAATATCACTAGATTTTAATCTCACTAACTTTATATAACACAAATTTTACTTTGTCTCAACAATCCAATGGTATTTCTTGTTCTACTTTATAAACTAAGCTACAGTTCTCTTATTAACTTACTAATTATGTGATATCTAATCTAAAACTAGTTTGTATCTTTAAAAAAACAAAATTATATTGCCTTTAAGCTGCAATTTTCAAAGTACTTTGCTACAATTAGCATTCTTTAATAAAAATCTTACTCATATCCTAGCTATTCTAGGATGGCTTTTTTTAAATGATTTTTTAAATTTTTTAAAATTTTATGTTACATTCCAACCACAGTTCTCCCTCCCACCCTTCCTCCTGCTCCCTCCTCCCCAGGATGGCTTTTTGAGTTTTTTACCAAGGTCTGGGAGTGGCCTGGGCACTTTCACTGCAGCGACTGACTCATCACAGAGAACTTTGGCACAAACCCTTGGAGAAGAAAAACTGAGAGGACAGCACTCACCTGCTGCTGTCCCTGTAACCGCTGCTGTAGCTGAAGTCGCAGCTGGTTGGGTGCAGCTGGAGGTCTGTTTAGAGTCTGCCGGGGCTGCATGCCCATGCTAGGTGAAAAGGTGCCTCGGGGAGGTGTCACTTGAACTGGCATAGTCCCCAGTGAAGGCTTCTGCCTGACCATGCCTTGGAAAGGGCCAGGAAGGCTGGCGGTAGGAGAAGGAGATGAGTATGGCTGGGGGTAGAGGGCGGGTCTTTCTTCCATCATCAGAGGCGGCGTTGCTTGCTGTGGTGGGAACCTCTCGGACAATACATCTAATCCACCTCCCTGTTGGAAAAGAAGCCAAAATATTTTATAAACAAAGTCTGGCAACAATGACATGTATGTCTACATAAATTTGCATCTGGGAGCAAGTTATCTTTAGAAAGTCTTAGAATGTGTTCATTCTGAATTCATGCTCTTTGGAAGCTCATCACCCTAAGGGACCATTGATTTAAAATCGCTCTGGCCACTCAGGCAAAGACTGAACAAGCACCTGGACAAGTTTGTCGATCCCCAGCGCTCTGTCTAGCTCGGCCAGCTCGGTTTCATCTTTGCCACTGAGGAAGGACACCAGTTGTTCCAGGAGGGCCTTCTCGTCGTTTCTTCCTTCTACTGTTGTTGGTGGACAGAGAAGCTCGTCTAATTGTGAGCTAATGCATTGGCTGTGGCAGCAGAAGATGAGAAAGGCAGGAAATAAAGGATTCAATTTTAAGAGTGCAAATGCATACACATACATATATGCACAAATCTGATTTTAGAAAGTTCTGTTATGATGCTGGCAATGAAATGTTCTATAATTAGTGTGCAGAATTCAGAGACCATGTTCTTGGATGTATGTGCATTTGTGTGGGTATGGATGTATAACCCCATATGTGCACATGTGGAAGCCAGAGGTTGATGTTAGATGCCTTTCTCTATATCCCTTCACTTTAGTCTCTGACAAGCGGTCTCATTGAAACTGGAGCTCATGAATTGGCTAGACTGGCTGGCCAGTAAGACAAGAGTGTATCTTGTCTCTGCTTCCCAGAGTGGGATTATAGATCTAGGACACCCAGATTTCAATGGGTTCTAGGAATCTGAACTCAAATCCTCCCATTTACATAAGAAAGCATTTTATCCACTGAGTTATCTTTCTAGGTACAAAATAATATTTAATGTATAGTTTGACTGCAATTTCCATTCTTTTGCCAACTACTGAACTTAAAATTTCCATATTCTTCATGTTCGCTTAAAGAAATATCCAAAAAAAAACAAACCAAATATAATTAAGAAATGGGAAATACTTTTTGAAGATTTATTCATCTATGTGTCCGTGTCTGTGCATGAGTACGTGTATGCGCACCATGATTGTGCAGATGTCTGGAAAGGCCAGGGAAGGGTGGTAGATCATTAGGAACTGAGTGACAGGTGGTCGGGAGACACCTGATATGGGCGCTGGGAACCAAACCTGGGTTCTCTGAAAGGGCAGTGCTCTTAACTGCTGAACCATTTCTCATAAAGAGTTCTTAATAATCCAGGTGGTGGTGGTGCACACCTCTAATCCCAGCACTTGAAAGGCAGAGGCAGGCAAATCTCTGTGAGTTCAAGGCCATCCTGGTTCATAAAGTGAGTTTTAGGAAAGCCAGGACTTTTTCACAGAGAAGCCCTATCTTGAAAACTCCCCCAAAAGAGTCCTTTCTAGCTCTCTCATTTTCCTCCCTCCATCCCTCTCTTTCTTCCTTTCTTCATCCCTTCTTTCCCTCCCTTCCTTCTTTTCTTTTCTTTTAAATGTTGGTTCTGGGATCTACACTTGGGTTTTCATGTTTGTGTGGTAGCACTTTACCCAGTGAGCTATCTCTCTAGACCTTCAGATTTATTTTTATTCTATTTATTGTATGAATATCATTAATTACTTTGACTGAATCAAAGTCAAAACAGTAAATTTATTTGTGCTTTCAAAGATGACTAAATTATCTTGGTGATATAGATATTACATACATATAAAATATCTTGGTGATATGACTATTACATACAAAAGATATTAAGTTGAAAATTGTTTACATGCTGGTAGCTCATATACTAGCTAGTAGGTAGTGGCTCAAAAAACCAAACTGTTCATTGATTCATGAAGACAACATACAGTCTAATCCAAACTGTCATTAACTGAGGAGTAAAACTTAGGCATATATAGAAAACAATAAAAATATAATTACATGAGCAATATGACAAAGAATTATTATTTTGAGAAAATGTAAAGGAAAACAGTTCAGATAATGTTCAAAATTCATTTTTCCTTTGATTGCCATGTATGAGACGTACTCTGTGTTGTAAAACACAGATGCCTGTGTGAATTGAGAAATTAATTTCAATGAGACTGGACCACTGAGCAGATATATTTTCTTTCCTTACACATTCTTTCTCCAAACAAAGACAAATGATGGACAAAATAAAAAGCTAAAAATTTTAAAGGCAACATAACTGGTATATGAAGGCTAGTTTACTTACAGGTCTCAGGAATACATGAAAATCAAAGAAATGCAAGACATCGAAATGTAAAATGAGACCTGCATACCATATCAATCTTGTGGTGATTACAAAGTATAACTGCCTCATGGTCACACTGTAAATGAATCTGCTTGACTATGTCCTCTGGCAACCCCCTTTTAATGAAACATTCACATCAATTTATAGCTCAAAATTATTAGTGCAGACTGGAATCCAGTTTTGGGGGGGAGTAGTTACTGGCTTAGAGGCTGATATCTGATAGTGTACAAAATGTAAAGTGTCTCACTTACTCGTCTGGTTTATTCTGATTTATTGTCGTCACAGTATTATTTGCCCATGGAATCTGATCGCCTGCTCCTGGTTGTCCAAACTGGTTATCGATTGCTTCTAATTCTAGTTCAGGCAATCCTGATTGAAGAGAAAGAGCTCACTGTCACAAAAGAGGAGCAGGTAACATTTCAGAAGTAACATATTATACAGGAGAGTGAGACTTCCCCACAAAATATTATTCCGATGATCCAGAGGGAAGGTGTCTGTCTACATATAATAAAAAGCGAATGAATCAAAACAGAATTGGGTGTTTGCTGTACACATGCTGACTAAAGGAAATGAATGACTGTCATAAGTTTACTATTTTAAAGATAACATCATTTTGGTTAGCTGCTTTTTCAGCATATACCATGAAATGAGTACAACAATCAGAAGATAAAAGAGATCCACAAAAGGCAAGAGGAGACACTGAAAGGCCACTGCAGCTTGTAGGTAGAGCCCTTAGAGAAATTAGCTTAGAAAAATGCACCTCAGAAAAATTATCTATAACTTTTAAAAATTATTTTATGTGTATGGATGTTTTGTTTGCATTTATGTCTGTGCACTGCATGCATTCAGTGCCCAAGGAGGCCAGAAAAGGGCATCAGATCCTCTGGAACTAGAGTTACAGATGGTTGTGAGCCACCATGTGGATGCTGGGAACTGAACTCAGGTCCTCAGGAAGGGCAGGCAATGCTCTTGATGACTAAGCCATCTCATTTCTCTAGCCCCACGTAGAAGCTTTCTGGAAGTTTTATGGCCATCTCTAAACTACTTATACTAGGGAAAACTAAAAACAATCTAAATTCCAGAAACTCAGGCATTGATTAATGAATTAAGGTATATATACTAATAATGTAAAAGAGAAAAAAGTATTCAGATTTATATTGAGGTCTTTACTCCATTTGGACTTGAGTTTTGTGCACGGGGATAGATATGGATCTATTTTCATTCTTCTACAGGTTGACATTGTTATGCCAGCACCACTTGTTGAAGATGCTTTCTTTTTCCATTGTATAATTTTAGCTTCTTTGTCAAAAATCAAGTGTTCACAGGTGTGTGGATTAATATCCAGGTCTTTGATTTGATTCCATTGGCCAATGTCTCTGTTGTTATACCAATATCAAGCTGTTTCATTACTGTAGCTCTGTAATAGAGCTTGATGTATGTAGTGGTGATGCCTCCAGAAGTTCCATTATTGTACAGGATTGTTTTGGCTATCCTGGGTTTTTTGTTTTTCCATATGAAGTTGATTATTGTTCTTTCAAGGTCTGTGAAGAACTGTGTTGGGATTTTGACGTGGGGATTGCATTGAATCTATAGATTGCTTTTGGTAGGATTGCCATTTCTATTATGTTGATCCTACCTATCCAAGAACATGGGAGATCTTTCCATTTTCTGATATCTTCTTCGATTTTTTTTCATCAAAGACTTAAAGTTCTTGTTGAATAGGTCTTTCACTTCCTTGGTTAGTGTTACCCCAAGGTATTGTTATTTGTGGCTATTGTGAAAGGTGATGTTTCTCTGATTTCTTTCTCAGCTTGTTTATCATTTATATATAGGAGGGCTACTGATTTTTTTTTTTTAGTTGATCTTGTGTCCTGCCACATTGCTGAAAGTATTTATCAGCTGTAGGAGTTCCCTGGTAGAATTTTTGGGGTCACTCATATATACTATCATATCATTTGCAAATAACAAAAGTTTGACTTCTTCCTTTCCAATTTGAATCCCCTTGATCTCCTTTTGTTGTCTTATTGCTATAGCCAGAACTTAAAGAACTATATTGAAGAGATATGGAGAGTGGACAGCCTTGTCTTGTTCCTGAATTTAGTGGAATTGCTTTTAGTTTCTCTCCATTTAATTTGATATTGGCTGTCGGCTTGCTGTATATTGCTTTTTATTATGTGTAGTATATTCCTTGTATCCCTGATCTCTCCAAGAGCTTTATCATGAAGGGGTGTTGGATTTTGTCAGATGCTTTTTCAGCATCTAAGGATATGATCATATGGTTTTTTCTTTCAGTTTATTTATGTGATGGATTATATTGATAGATTTTCGTATGTTGAACCATCCCTACATCTCTGGAATGAAGCCAACTTGATTTTTTTTTTTCCAAGACAAGGTTTCTCTGTAGCTTTGGAGCCAGTCCTGGAAACTAGTTCTTGTAGACCAGGCTGGCCTCAAACTCACAGAGATCTGCCTGCCTCTGCCTCCCAAGTGCTCAGATTAAAGGCATGCGCCACCACCGCCTGGCTGGTGGATGTTTTTTTTTTTTAAAATGTGTTCTTGGATTTTGTTTGCCAGTATTTTATTGAGTATTTTTACATCTATACTCAGAGGCCAGAAGAGGGTGTCAGATCTCTGGGATGGGAGTTACAGACACCTGTGAGCAGCCATGTAGATGCTGGGAATCAAACCTCTGGGAACATCCAGTGTTCTCTTCCTTCCTTCCTTCTTTCCTTCATCCCTTCCTCCCTCCCTCCCTCCCTCCTACCTCCCTCCCTCTCTCTTTCTCTGTCCCTTCCTTTATCTTTTTTTTGTTTTGTTTTTCAAGACAGGGTTTTGCTGTGAAACAGTCCTGGCTGTCCTGGAACTCACTCTGTAGACCAGGCTGGTCTCGAACTCAGAGATCCACTTGACTCTGCTTCCTGAGTACTGGGATTAAAGGCGTGCACCACCAACACCTGGCCACCATCTTATTTTTCAAGATAGCATTTCTCACTGGAACTCGATCCCACTTTGGCTAGATTGGCTGGCCCACAACCTTCTGGGATTCTCTTATCATTTCACTGACCCTAGGTCTGCGGTTACAGACATACATTACCACATGAACATAGCCTCTTGTTTGCACAGCAAGTTCTTTATGTACTGAACTACCTCACCAGCCTGATGATGACTTTAAAAAAGATTTATTTATTTTTATGTATATGAGTGTTTGTTTGCATATATATATATGGATGGTGGTCTGAATGAGAATGGTCCACATAGGCTCATATGTTTAACTGTCTGGTCCCCAATTAGTTGAACTGTTTGGGAAGGATTAGGAGGTGTGACCTTGCTAGAGGAGTAGTATCAATGGGGGTGGACTTTGAGGTTTCAAAAGCTCCTATCAGGCCCAGTCTCCACCCCCTCCTTCTCTCTCTGCCTGCTGCCTGCATACCAGGATATAAAGTTTTTATGTATTGTTCCAGTGCCATGACTGCCTGCTTCCTGATATGATGGTCATGGACTCACCCTCTAAAACTGTAAGCAACCCCAATTAAATGCTTTTATAAGATTTGCCTTGCTCATGGTGTCTCTTCACAGCAATAAAACAGTAACTAAGATACACTGTCTATGTGCCTGGTGCCTTTGGAGGCCAGAAAAGGTCGCCAGATCTCCAGGAACTAGTTACTTATGGCTGTGCTGACATGTAGGTGCTAGGAATCGAGCCTGGGCCTTTTGAAAGAGCAACAAGTGCTCTTAACAGATGTGCCAACTGTCCAGCCTGACATTCACTTCATGTTAATGCATGTAACTACAACCTTTAATTAAACTTAAGTCTAACTGTGACAAATGATATAAAAATCAAATATTGTGTCTGAAAGACACAATAAACAATATAACTAAAGCAATGATGGTAATCACTTGATTTCTATCACTATCTAAATCAAGACAGTAGCCACAAGCTCCCTAAGGTTGTCCCATTGCTCTACTTTAACAGCAGATCTCCAGCACTAAACCTTTTAAGAAATAAAGCCTAGAAAGAGTTAATTATGTTTCATTTTGAGAAACTGTGCATGGCTTTGTACTATCAACACCAAGCACTGCAGTTAGTTTACTTAATTCGATATTAGGACACAGCATTTTATTTTACTAGTCTTTATGGAAAATTCTAAGAGAATAAGTTAAAATATTTTCAAAACATAGCCAGACATGGTGGCATACACCTATAATCCCAGCATTGAGAAGCTAAGGCAGAAAGTTCTGGAGTTGGAGGGCAGCCTGTTTTACCTCATATTTAAAAACAAAAACAAAACCCAAAAAGAAACAAAGAGAGTAAGATTCGCATGTTGAGTTTGATGTCCAGGCAAACATTAGTAAATAAAAACGACAATAAAACCTATAACAAAACCACTCTGATTCACTCAAAAGTTTTATTACTATAGGTTCTATGCTTAAAGGAACTTGGTTTTATTTTTAGTGTCACTTCCATCTTTAGACTTCCTTTAGAAACTGCCTTTTATAGAAAATCTGAGTTATTTCTTAGAATCTAGGAAACATACAAGTTTTCTCTTTTGTTTCATGAGGGGGCGGGGAAGCCCTATTTTTAGTTAAGTTTGTTTTCTCACCACAAACGTGAATGAGTGTATGTGTGTGTGTGAAACAGGACAAAAGGTCAGTTTTTGGAGAGAGGCAGCTAAAGTGGAGACATTTAGTAGGGCATTAGTATACATACGTAATGTTGTTCTTTCAGACGAAGGTTTGCTACACTGTCCAGGCAGTCCTCGGCCTCAAAACATTCAGACAGAGCTCTGCAAATAGCTCAACATAACATTGCATCAATTTAAACCTAGCCAAGAAGAAACTCTGTATCCCCTCTAGTGATAATGAACCCAGAAAAAGGTTATTAAATAATTTAAAAAATTTCTGCACAGCAAGGAGAAGGCATACTCTTTCAGGAGGCTGTTTTTGCCCTAGTTACTACCTCCAATAGTTGATCCAACAGCTTCCCATTCTCATATTCATGGCTAATCCCCCTCAGCTGTTGAAAAGGAAACTTCTGGCTCAGTTTGTGTTACATCTGGCAGTAACTGCACAGCAGTTAGAGTGTCATTGTGGTCTTTTAAAAAGTAAGTAGAAAAAGGGCCGATTTCTTTAGTAAATAAAAACTTCCATAAATTAGAGTCCAATAACCAAATAGATAAACAGTCAAAGACTAAGAAGAGGTTGCCTAAGATCATTGAAAACGGTCAACGTCTACATGGGAAGTAGGAAGTAGAAAAAGACAAGATCTGAGTAAATTGGGAGCATGGGGACCTTGAGGGAAGGTTGAAGTGGGGAGGGGAGCATATAAAAATGTAGAGCTCAATAAATATCAATAAAAAAAAGGAAAAAAGAAAACAGTCAACGTAACTCAGAGTAAAAGTAATATACTTTGAAATTACATTGTGAAAAAAACCCATAATATCTACAAAGATAAGAAAATGCATAATTCAAAGTACTGAGAAAGATATATAGAAATAGGAATATCAGTGGTATAATTTGTGAGAGGAATCATTTAGTACTACCTATGCATCTATCCTTTGATCTAGATATTTATATTTAGAATTTATACTTCAGATATACCCTCCCAAGTGATAGTCATCCCTATGTAAGGTTACTCATTACAGTTGCTCTGTAATAGTGAAAGATACCAGTCACCAGTCAGCTCTAAGTAACCCTAATCCTCATGTTAATATGAGAGTGTAAAGTTATGAACAGCATGCCATCCAAGCACAAGGTTAACAGACAAAACAGCCAATGTGTATAGTATGATGTCTTTGCCTCAGTGTGTAGTTCAGGCTGGCTGGCCTTGAATTTGCTTATGTAGTCAAAGTTGGCTTGTAACTGTTTATCCTCTTGCCATGTATACACACACACACACACACACACACACACACACACACACACGCACGCACGCACGCACGCATGCACGCACGCACGCACGCACGCACACATAACTTAAAAGTACATACATGGAAGATGGAGAGAAGTCTGTCATATACTGTTTAGACTTACAAAAGATATGACATTATTTCTAGAATGAAAAGATAATACTACATATTGGCATTATTTTGCATTTATAAGTATGTGAATATCTTAATTACTAAGATACTAAATTTAAAATAAATTTAAAAACCCACACTATATATAATCTCTAAGACAAGAAAGTGAAATGAATCTTAAGTACTAAAAACTTATTCCATGGGGAACTTATTACTTTATAGCTATATATTTTATGACTATTATCATTATTTTGTTTTTTTTTTTTGAGACAAGGTTTCTCTGTGTGGCTTTGGAGTCTGTCCTGGAACTAGCTCTTGTAGACCAGGCTGGCCTCGAACTCACAGAGATCCACCTGTCTTGCCTCCCGAATGCTGGGATTAAAGGCGTGCACCACCACTGCCCAGCTATATTTCAATGATCTACAAGTTAATAGGAATGTATATATTGAGGGAGTTGTAAAAAGATCTGTAGGAGGAGCTCAGTTGTTTACTCAGATACTTCTGGAATTCCCTTGCAACTATTTAATCAGTCTACAGTCTTTTAAAAAAAGTCTCTTTATAGGCAAACTTGATTATAATTTTGAGTAAAACAAGTGTTACTGGCATGGCAGGATAGCCCAGCAAGGCAGGTAAAGGCACCTGCTATCAAGATCAAGGCTGACCCATCTTTACTTTGTACATGTGATCCTCCTGCCTCTACCTCCCTAGGATTGCAAGCATGTACTACCATGATCAGTTTTATGGGGTGCTAGAGACAGAATCCAGGACTTTATGCATACTATATAAGCACTCCACCAGCTGAGCTACATCCCCATTTACTATTACTTGTATGTACTCTCCATCTTATTTACTTGTTTACTTTAATATTGCAAAACTTTATTATAAATTTAAGATCTGGGGAAACCTAATTCTACTGAAAGCATTAATAATTATGGACAGTTGTTCTTTTAAAAGATCCCACTGAAGCTGGGCGGTGGTGGCACATGCCTTTAATCCCAGTACTTGGGAGGCAGAGGCAGGCGGATCTCTGTGAGTTCAAGGCCAGCCTGGTCTACAGGAGTTAGTTCTAGGAGAGGCTTCAAAGCTACAGAAAAACCCTGTCTTGAAAGAGAGAGAGAGAGAGAGAGAGAGAGAGAGAGAAAGAGGAGAAAAAAAGAGATCCCACTGAAAATATGGCATTCCTAGGCTTAGTTCCACTCCTGTCAGAGTGACACTCTCAAAAAACTAGCTGTATTTATAAGGTCATTACACCATCTAGTATTTAAAGCTTAATTCTCACACTAAACAGGAAGGTCCAGCCAGGGTGAACTGTCTTTCAGTAAGATACCTAGCTGATTTCTCGCATATTAAAGTTTAGATGACAGCAAGAATTTTTGTTTCACTATGCTTTTAGAGTCATATTTATTGCCCCTTTCCTTTTCAGCACAAAGTGGAAAACTTCTCTGAATGCAGAAGTGTTAATGGGATGTAGCCAATGAAACCTAACTTTACTTGGTTGTATGTTGTTGGCCTTTCAATGAGAACAGCTAATGAGTATTCATTAACCCTGATGCCAAAGAAGTTAGACTAATGGAACTCAGACAGACCCGCTCAGAGAAGGAGATGGGGCAGGCACATCCCAGGAAGAGTTCCTTTGGCTGAGATCTCTGGTTACCCACCATGTATACTCATTCCACTTGACCTGGAGTAAGGCTGTGCTACAGGTTATAGCAGACACATCAGCAAGGCCATGAACAGACAGAGAAAGCATGAGATGTTTTTCTCATGACCAGAGATCTACAACCCAAAGGCTCACAGGGTCTCGTGTTGAACTTGGAGCTTGCTGATTTGTCCAGCATGCCCCAGGGAACCTCTTGTCTCTGTGCTGGGATTGCAGGCGTGTGCTGTCATGTCTAGCATTTTATTTTCATGTGGGTGCTGGGGATTGAGAATGGGTCCTTATGTTTGCAAGGTAAACACAGTGCCAATTAAGCCACCTCTCCAGCCTCGGTATTACTTCTTTAATAAATGCACTTGGTTAAAAATAACTTTACAAATGATCAAACATTCAACTGACTCTCAAGGACAGGATCTAGAGATAGTTCAGAAGGACTGAGAAGAAAACTGAGAGCCTGAGGCCAACCTGGGCTGCTTTGCAAGGATCCATCCCAAAACAACAGTGAAAGCTCCAAACAAACAACCAAAAGAACAAAAACTACAATCGGTGAAATAAGAAAAATAAAAAGGGAAAAACCCACAGTGGAAAGGAACGAAGAAGCCTCAGCAGAATTATGAAGTCTGAAGGATAAAGCATAAATGGAAAAAAACTGATGCTGTAACTCAACTAAATTGAGACACAGGGGAGAATATTTTCCTAAATGGGTTTTCTCAGAAGAGCGCTAGGACAACTCAGGAACAGGCCATGGGCTATTGCTGGGACAATTAAAGGACAATGAACAGCTGCCACCAGACCTCTGCTCTGAATGCAGCTGACTTTGGAATGTACCCATGGATTAAAATGGTGAGTCTCTGACTCATGGTAGAAGTTCAGCCCAGGGAGTCTCCCAAAGTGGGTGCCAAGGCTGCCACAGGAGTTTCCTTGTTGCCAATCTCTATCCCTCTTAGCAACTGAGAAATGAGGCTTCTGCAATCAGAATCTAGGTTTACTACCAGGAAAAGAGGCTTCTTTATCTAAAGAAACATGCTAGCTACCATAATTTTCAAATTCTAAGTCTTCCAGAATATACTGAGAGAATGAGAATTCACCACTCATACAATGTCAATAGCAGCAAAGAGAGAGCAAGCAAATTTAATACTGAATGAAACTTAAAAACAAAATGAAAGCACTACTATAGAAAGGATGGGTCATGAGATAGTGACAGTAATGACCTTCACACAGATACTGGATTCTCAGAGCTTCCTCCATCCATTAGGGTAGCCTATTGTTTTGAGAGAGGTCTGAAAGAGTGGTGGGTAGGGTGTCCAGGCCTCTCCAGTGTGGACTCAGTACTTTGTCTTCCCTATGTTCTGAAACTCTTGGGAGAGATATCTCTGGCCTGCTTTGGTTCTTGTGGGGAGACAAACTAGGCAAGGAGGCTCTGGTGCCAGGGGGAATCTAACCAGGTCATAAAGCTCTTTGGGGCCAGGAAAGGGTCCTGGTACTGCAAAGAAGGGTGGCTACTGAAGTGAATGCAGCCTTGCAGGAGACAGTGTGGATCAGCACCACCCTGTAGAGCAGGAGCTCTTCCAGTTCTTTCAAAATAGTTTACTTCTACATGTATGAATGTTTGCCTGCATATATGTTTGTGCACCAGATGCATGTCTGGTGCCTGGGAGGCCAGAAGAAGAGAGACATCTGACCCCTTAAATCAGAGTTACTGACTGTTGTGAGCAGCCATCAGGGTGCTGGGAACTTGGAATCTCTGCAAGAGCAGCCAGCGCTCTTAGCCTCTGAGCCATCCCTCCAGCTCTGACTTGTTCAGCTCTTAATCATTGTTTTTTAACTTCACAATATTTTTAGTATTGTTTTACTTTATTTAAAAAATCTTTAGTTTTTACTTTTTATTCTTCTTAAATTTACTTAATTTTATTTACATGTTTTTCCTTTATTTTATAATTGGATTTTTCCCCCTCCAGGTCAGAGCCAGGGGTTGAACTGACATCCCCTTCAATGACAGGCACAACCACCACAAAGATCTTCTTCCCTCCTCACATTCTCTCCCTTTTCCTTCTTTATTTAACCCTGCTTCTTCTTTTTTGCCCCATTCCTGGCTCTCGCCTTCACTGGGCTATTTTATTGACTAACAATGAATTCTTAACACTTTCTTTTCCTCCAGTTACTAAGGCTTGTTTTCTCTTCTCTCTTCTACTTGATTGAGTCAATAGTTAGGTAGATGAGAATTCCCATCTCCATTCACTGTTTTTTTTTTGGTGGGGAGCATAGCCTGCTGGTAACAATTTAAAAAAAAAAATCTTTACTTCACCTATTTCTGAGTGATCCTGGTATAGGAAGTCAGTTGTTTTATTTGTTCTTCCATCATTTTTACATCTTTGTTTTATTTTAAGTGGTACTAGGTATAGAAATTAGTTAGGTTTTTGGTGTTGCTCATTTGATACAATGTGTCATTTTTCTTTGTCTTAAAGATTTCCATTTTATCACTGGTTTTAATTGTTTTCAGGTAATTTGGCTATGATATCTTTTTTTTTTCTTCTCTTACAAATCAAGCCAAACAAGAAGTGTTGACTCAGAGACCTGCCTGCCTCTTGCCCTCCTAGTGCTGGGATTACCTGGCTGTAAAAATAAAAGTATTGAGAGTATGTATCATGCTCCCGAATTAGACAATGACAAGGTGTGCTGTGAGAACTTTTTGTGTTAGGCAGCTGTTGAAGCCTTTGAATCTGGAGAATCATATCCTCAATTAGTTCCAGAAAATTTCCCCTATTTTTCTATTTGGCATTATCTTCCCTTCCTCCCATTTTATTCTACTTGTTTATTTATAGTTACTAATATACTGGCCCTCTTTGGTAGGTCTTGCAATTTCTTTAACTTTTTCTTCTGTGTTTTCCATTTTTTATCTTTTTCCACATTTCCTTTATTCTACCTATCTGTCTGTCTATCTATCTATCTATCTATCTATCTATCTATCTATCTATCTATCTATCTATCTAATCTATCTATCTATCATCCACTTACCTACCTACCTACATATAGGGATATCCATATACCCATCCATATTGACATCTATTTTTTTTTTTTCTGCCAGACAGAGTCTCACTATGTAGTCTTGCTGGCCTGGAACTCACTACATGCCAACCTGGCCTTGAACTTGTGGTGATCTTCCTGACTCTGCCTTCTAATTTTTTAATTTGTACATAACATTTCAAAGAGATAATTTGTTATTTTTCTTCTTCCCATGACACTGTTATCATTACCTTTCCAGCTGTTTTATTTCAGGCACCAATGAACTCACTGTATGTTTTTACTGCACACTTCGTTTCTTCTAATTTTTTTCTTTATTTCTCCTCCTCCTCCTTCTTCTTTGTTTTCCCTTTGGTTTTTCAAGACAAGGTTTCTCTGTGTAGTCCTGGCTGTCTTGGAACTTGCTTTGTAGATCAAGCTGACCTCAAACTCAGAGATTTTCCTGCCTCTTCCTCCAGAGTGCTTTGAGTGTAACATCATGCCAGGCAGGGTCTTTTTGGACCACCAGCCCATAAATCATGACATAGAGACTTATATTTGAAAAACATGATCCGACACAATATTGTATTTCTGAGTGTTATTATGGGAAGCTCTGGATAAAAACACAAATCACTCTCCTTACCGTCAACCACTCACTAAAACATCAATTGCAGTAGGATAGGGATTTTACTACATTAGAAACAGACAAGATCAATGCAAGCTGTAATTCTAGTACTGGAAGATGAAGGTAGGAGGGTTAGGAGTTCAAGGTCATCCTCAGCTACAAAGTGAATTCGAGGCTACTCTGGAACACATCAGAACCAGTCTAAATGGAAATGAATGATGAGTTAAGTTCTTATGTCTAAAGATAACTGTTTAATGTTTAGTGTGGCATAATGAAAAGATGTTTTCATTTTTAATAGACAAACAGTTTCTGCAATCATGGAGCAAGACAATGTGCTAACCCACAGTTCCACTAGACACTTTAAATGAGATGATTCCCCCAGCACATACTGTTCAGCCTGGAAGCAGATCTGGCAGTGGTGGGCTGAAGGGACGCTGGCAGCATCTCTGACTTGATGTTAACACCAGTGACTGTACCATCCATCCGGTCTGTCTCACACAAGCTGGGCAATTGCGCTGCCTTCTCCAGCGTGGGCAGTAACTGATCAAACTGGTCAAGGTCAGCTGCGAACTGAGAAGAGAAACAAAGTTGGAAGGAATTAATTTTATGTTCTCATCTGCAGGTGGAGAATGAAATCAAATGTGACAGAAGCTGATTTAAGAAGGGAGAGAAGTGGAGTTTTATTAAAATCACATGATCTGGCCTGTGTGTGGTGGTCCACGCCTCCATTCTCTGCACTTGGGAGGCAGAGGCAGGTGGATCTCTGAGTGGGAGGTCAGCCTAGTCTACAGAGTAAGTTCCAGTACAGTCAGGACTACACAGAGAAACTATGTCTTGAAAAACAAAAAATACAATAACAAAAAGAAATTATATAATCTATCTGTTCTACTGGGAAAAATTCAGACTCTATGAAATAATATTCAAATACTGGTGTAGGAGTGTCCTCAGGGATGATTTGGGAGTCCCCTCTGTGTGCTGTGATTACCATTAATGAATAAAGAAAACTGCCTTGGCCTTTTGATAGGGCAGCCCTTAGGTGGGCGGAGTAGATAGAAC
>PVIU01003636.1:21715-35081 GCA_004026605.1 Ondatra zibethicus
AAGCCACAACTCAAGTGGCGATACACATTAATGGAGATGGGCTAAAATAATATGTGAGAGTTAGCCAATAAGGGGCTGGAGATAATGGGCCAGGCAGTATTTAAATGAATACAGTTTCCATGTAATTATTTCGGGTACACACTGGGAGCCGGGCGGGACAGAACAAGGGGCCCGGCGCCGGGAACACAGCCCGAGCCCCTCATTACAACAAAATACAACTGAATGTAATAACAAATTATCTAATACAGCTTGGTAGAAGTGTGAATATAAGAGAAAAACTTGGGCTGGAAGATACAAAGATGGCTGTGCTGTGATGCATTGTGTTGGTTTTTTTTCCTGTCCTACTTTTCAAAATACTGTAATACTTTAAATGTATATGATTATATCATTTTAAAATATAACAAGAAGTTTGTTGAGTGAGTACATACCATGCTCATCTTTCAGGGGTCTGGGTTACCTCACTCAGGATGGTTTTTTCTAGTTCTATCCATTGGCATGCAAATTTCAAGATGTCTTTTTTTTTAACTGCTGAGTAGCACTCTAATGTGCAAATGTGCCACATTTTCTTTATCCATTCTTCAGTTGAGGGGCATCTATGTTGTTTCCAGGTTCTGGCTATTAAAAATAATGCTGCTATGAACATAGTTGAACAAATGTCCTTGTAGTATGATTGAGTATCCTTTGGGTATATGCCCAAGAGTGGTATTGCTGGGTCCTGAGGTAGATTGATTCCCAATTTTCTAAGAAGCCTCCATACTGATTTCCAAAATGGTTGTATAAGTTTGTGTGTGGATACTAGCTGTAAAGCAAAAGATATTGAGCCTATAGTTCATGATCCTAGAGAAGCTAAGTAACAAGGTGAACCCTAAGAAAAACATACATAAATCTACCTGGAAAGGGGAAACAGACAAGATTGCCTGACAAACTGGGAGCATGGGGGTGGGAGGAGTAGGGAGGGTGGAAGGGGAAGACGAAGGGAGAACGGAAGAGAGGAGGAGAACTTGAGGGAACAGGATAGTCGAGATGGAGGAAGGACAGAGATGAGAGCAAGGAAAGAGATATTTTGATTGAGGGAGCCAATAGAGGCTAGCAAGAAACCTGGCACCAGAGAATCCACAAGGAAGACCCCAGCTAAGACGGTAAGCAATAGAGGAGAGGGGGTCTGATCTTCACTTGCCCTGTAGTCAGACTGATGAATATCTTAAATGTCACCATAGAATCTCCATCCAGCAACTGATGGAAACAGAGGCAGAGCCCCACATCGGAGCACTGGACTGAGCTCCCAAAGTCCAGTTGAAGAGTGGGAGGAGTGAGAATATGAGCAAAGAGGTCAAGACCATGATAGGTACACCCACTGAAACAGTTTACCTGAGCTAATGGGAGCTCACCCACTCTAGCTGGACAGGGAAGGAAACAACATAGGTCCAAACTAGTCCCTCTGAATGTGGGTGACAGTTGTTTGGCTGGGACAGACTGCGGGGCCACTGGCAGGGGCACCAGGATTTACCCCTACTGCTTGTACTGGCTTTTTGAGAACTTACTCTGCTTGGATGGATACCTTGCTCAGCCTAGATATAGTAGGGAGGGCCTTGCATCTTCTCCAAAGCAATGTGCCTTACCCTCTCTGAGGATGGATGGGTTAGATGAAGGGAATGGGAGGAGGAGAGGGAGTGGGAACTGGGATTGGTATGTAAAATGAAGAGTGTTTGTTTTCTTTTTAAAAATAAATAAGTTTGTGGAAAAAATTTTAAAGTGTGTAAACTTGAGAGATATCAGAAAGCCCAGGAATTTAACAGAATAGAGAACCTCTGTTTGAGGGTATATATAAAAGAAAGTTGGCCTTTATTTCAGAGTAGTATTATACTATGAGTACTGTGGGATAATTAATTAGCATAAAATATTTACCCTGCTTCAGTTTCATTATTTAATTGAATTAAATTTTTTCCTTTTGGAGTGTATAAGTGAATTACATGTATTATTTTAAATGCCCTAGCCTTTCCAAAGTTATATTTCACATGCTGTCACATGCAGCAGTAATTCCTTAGTTTTCACTGTTGAGTAATGTCCCTCTGTATGAACATATCACAATATAATTATCAATTCTTCTGTAATGGAGTTCTGGGCTATTTCCAGAAGTAAGGCTTTATGAACAGTTTTAAGCATGGCTTTTATTATGCATGTATGAGAAACATTAGCCATCAGGGAAAAATGAACAAATTCAACTACATTAAAATAAAAATTTTACTTCATAAAAACCAAGACAAATAAAATAATAACCACCTAAGCATTAATGAAAATACAAGCAAAGCATGGAAAACACACCTGCAAATATATAACTACTGGAGGATCATCCCTTAAACATATGAGGAACACATAAAAAAAAGCCAACAGACATAGGAAAACACATTAAAATAAAGGATATGACTAGATTAGGCAATGTACAAAAGAAAATATCCAAATGATTAATGGACATTAATCAGAGAATGTGAACTAAAAGCTGTAAGCTGTTATACACATATCCTAGGAAGGTTTGGTTTAAAAGACTGACAATACAAAGCATTACCAAGGCTATAGAACAATTACAAGGAATTCTTGTACAATAGAAAAACCACATACTACTAACAATTAGTTTATGCATAATTTAGGATTGTGCAATTCTACTTCTAAGTATAAACTCAGGAGAAATGTATGCACATGAACACCGAGACAGACCTACCACCATTATCTGATATACAGTGACATTACTTTGTAAAGACATTGTTAAAATTAATTTTAAAGCTTGATATTTAAATACATTTAATATTTAAAACTATTTTTCTGCTTAAAAAATAAAATATTAGTTTTATTTTAACTCAAACATGAGACACAGTCTTATCTTCAAAGAGTACACATGTAAACAGTCAAAATGAGGAGAAGAACATGGCTTAGCTCAGGAAAGTTAAGGACCTTTCTAGGAGTAGAATGTGTTAAGGAAGAGAGATACTCTAAGAGACAGGGCAGAAAATCAAGCTGTTTCAAGAAGCTCAAGGGCCTGGGCATACTTAGTGTGAATCTGTGTCACAACAGAGAGTCTTAATAAACGGCACCGCGAATGTAGTGTCATTCAATTTGAAGACCTCTACGTAACATGAAAGCTCTTCAAAGAGAAGGTTCATCTTTTCCTGAAATTCTTTCATGGTTTATAAGCAATTGCACAATACATGAATCTGTCTATTAATTTTCACACCCGCTCCACAACATCCTAAACATAGAAGTTTATAACACTTGTGAACAGGCTTCTTTTTATTCACTTCTGTCTCAGGACATGTTATGGAAAGGCAACAACCTGCTACCCAGAATCTAAGTTCCTGTCCTTTGCTGAAGATGCAGAGTACAGCAGAAGCCGCCTTAGAAAAGGTGACCTTAACGAGGTCACCTTTCCTATGTCTTCATATTTCTCTCTTATTTTGTTCATATCAGAGGCTCCCCAAATTAGCTGTTACCCAGAGTCCTTTGGACTGCCAGACAGAAACTTAACAGAGAAATACAGGAACTAACAGATGTTATGTCTCAACTGGGCTTAATAGACATCTATAGAACATTCTATCTAAACATAAAAGAATATATCTTCTTCTCATCACCTCATGGAACCCTTTCAAAAACTGACCACATACTCTGCAACAAAGCAAACTTCAACAGATACAAAAGAAATTGGAATAACTCCATGTATCTTATCAGATCTCCATGCCTTAAAGCTAAAATTCAACAGCAACACTAATTTTAGAAAGCCCACAAACACATGAAAACTGAACAATGCTCACCTGAATCACCAATGGGTCAAGGAAGAAATAAAGAAAGACATTAAAGAGTTCCTAAAATTCAATGAAAATGACTGCACAGCATACCCAAACTTATGGGACACAATCAAAGCTGTGTTAAGAGGAAAGTTCATAGCACTAAATGCCTACATAAAGAAGCTGGAAAAATCCCATGCTAGCAAGTTAACAAAACACCTGAAAGTTCAAACAAAAAGAAGCAAACTTACTCAGGAGGACTAGATGGCAGGAAATAATCAAACTAAGAGCTGAAATCAACAAAATAGAAACAAAGAAAACAAAACAAAGAATCAATGAGACAGAGCTGGTTCTTTGAGAAAAATCAACAAAATAGACAAAACTATATCCAAACTAACCAAAAGACAGAGAGAGAATATTCAGATAAACAAAATCAGAAATGAAAAGGGGGACATAACAACAGACACGGAGGAAATCCAGAGAATCAGTATTATACTTCGAAAACCCGTAAACCCGTACTCCACAAAGTTGGAAAACTTAAAGGAAATGGACAATTTTCTGGATAAATATCACTTACCAAAATTAAATCAAGATCAGATAAGCAAATTAAATATAACCTTTCCTATAACGACAAATGAAATAGAAACAGTCATCAAAAGTCTCCCAACCAAAAAAAGTGCAGGTCCAGATGGTTTCAGCGAAGAATTCTATAAGATTTTCAAAGAATAACTAACACCAATACTCTTCTAATTGTTTGACACAATAGAAACAGAAGGAAAATTGTCAAACTCTTTTTACAAGGCTACAGTTACTCTGATACCCAAACCACACAAAGATACTACTAAGAAAGTGAATTACAGACCAATCTCACTCATGAACATCGACGCAAAAATACTCAATAAAATACTGGCAAAACGAATCCAAGAACACGTCAGAAAAATTATCCACTATGACCAAGTAGGCTTCATCCCAGAGATGCAGGGATGGTTCAACATATGAAAATCTATCAATGTAATCTACCATATAAACAAACAGAAAGGAAACAAAACCACATGATCATCTCATTAGATGCTGAAAAATACCTTCAAAGAAATTCAACAACCCTTCATGAAAGAAGTCTTGGAGAGAGCAGGGATACAAGGAACATACCTAAACACAATAAAGGCAATACACAGCAAGCAACAGCCAACATCAAACTAAATGGAGAGAAACTCCCAGCGATTCCACTGAAATCAGGAACAAGACAAGGTTGTCCACTCTCTCCATATCTATTCAATATAGTACTTGATGTCCTAGCTAGAGCAATAAGACACCAAAAAGGAATCAAGTGGATACAAATTGGAAAAGTCAAATTTTTGCTGATGATATGATAGTTTACATAAATGACCCCCAAAATTTTACCAAGGAACTTCTACAACTCATTAACACCTTCTGTAATATAACAGGATATAAGATTAATGACTTTTTTGAGTTAATCAAAAATAGTGGCCTTCCTTTAAACAGATGATAAATTGGCTGAGAAAGAAATGAGAGAAATATCACCCTTGACAATAGCACAAATAACAAAATATCTTGGGGGGTCAATCTAACCAAACAAGTGAAAGACCTATGTGATAGGAACTTTAAATCTTTGAAGAAAGAAATTAGACACCAGAAAATGGAAAGATCTCTCATACTCTTGGGTAGGTATAATTAACATAATAAAAATGGCAATCTTACCAAAAGCAATCTACAGTTCAATGTACTGCCCATCAAAATCCCAGCAAAATTCTTCACAGATGGCAAAAGAACAATACTCAACTTCATATGGAAAAACAAAAAACTCAGGTTAGCTCAAACAATCCTTTACAATAAAGGAACTTCTGGAGGCATCACAATCCCTGACTTCAAACTCTACTACAGAGTTATAGTAATGAAAACAGCCTGGTATTGGCATAAAAACAGGAGGGCCAATGGGATCGAATCTAAGACCTGGATATCAATTTACACACCTATGAACACCTGATTTTTGACAAAAAAAGCTAAAAATATAAAATGGAAAAAAGAAAGCATACTCAACAAGTGATACTGGTATAATTGGATACCAACATTTAGAAGAATGAAAATAGATCCGTATCTATCACCATGCAAAAAACTCAAGTCCAAATTGATAAAAGAAGACCTCAACATAAAACCAACCACTTAGCCTCACAGAAGAGAAAGTGGGAAGTACACTTGAATGCATTGACACAGGAGACAACTTCCTAAAAATATCCCCAGTAGCACAGACACTGAACGCAACAATTAATAAATGGAACATCATGAAAATGAGAATCTTCTGTAAAGTAAAGGACACAGTCAACAAAATAAAACGGCAGTGTACAGAATGGGAAAAGATCTTCACCAACTCTATCGAACAGAGGATTGGGCTCCAAAATAGACAAAAAAACTCAAGAAACTTGACATCAAAATAACAAATAATCCAATAAAAAATGGGGTAGAGATCTAAACAGAGAACTCTCAACAGAGGAATCTAAAATGGCTGAAAAACATTTAAGGAAATTCTCAATATCCTTAGCCATCAGAGAAATGCAAATCAAAACAACTCTGAGATTCCATCTTACACCTGTAAGAATGGCCAAGAACAAAAACACTGATGACAGCTTCTGCTGGAGAGGATGTGGGGTCAAGGGAACACTCCTCTGTTGCTGGTGGGAATGCAAACTTGTATAGTCACTTTGGAAATCAGTATGGCGATTTCTCAGAAAATTAGAAAACATTCTACCTCAAGACCCAGAAATACCACTTTTGGGTACATACCCAAAGAATGCTCAATCACACCACAAGGGCATGTGCTCAACTATGTTCACAGGAGCATTATTCATAATAGCCAGAACCTGGAAACAACCTAGATGACCCTCAACCTAAGAGTGGATAAAGAAAATGTGATACATTTACATAATGGAGTACTACACAGTGGTAAAAAATAATGACATCTTGAAATTTTTAGGCAAATGGATGGATCTAGAAAACATTATATTGAGTGAGGTAACTCAGACCCAGAAAGACAAATATAATATGTACTCACTCATAAGTGGCTTTTAGACACAAAGTAAAGAAAAGCCAGTCTACAGGCCACAACCCCAGAGAATCTAGATAACAAAGAGGACCCTAAGAGAGACCAAACATGGATCTACATAGGAAGGAGGGAAACAGAAGATCTCTTGAGTAAATTGGGAGCATGGGGAGCATAAGACAGGGTAGAAGGAAAGGGGGAGGAGGGAAGGGAGCAGAGAAAAATGTATAGCTCAATAGAAATAATAATAATAATGATAAGAGATGCCCATGCTGTGAAGCCAGGATCACCCACCTGGCTCTGGGACTCCAGTTTAACTTCCTCGGGAGCAGGTTTGGTCATTGGGGTTGGGTTTGTGTTACAAGGATCCATCTGTTCTTTCTTTTCCACTTTGACCTTTACATCGTCCAGACTCAGGTTTGGAGTTGATCTTAAATCTTTCTCATCTTTGTCTAAAAGGTAGCGCAGGAGCTGATGGTCTTTTGACTCTTTTTTCTTTGAAGCATCCAGTTCTAGTTTTATGCTGGCATTCCCTGCGGCTTGTCCAGGCACTGACACGGCAGAAGTTGACGCACTGTCCTTTTTCTCTGGTTCTACAGACAAAGTGGTGATGTCTGAGGGACTGCCCTCCTGTAAAAGCCGGTGTAGAATTTTGTGCCGCTCAGTCAGAGAACTGTGGGAAGAGGGACAAGTACCTCCTGAAGGATTAGTGGAGGCAGAGCTGGAAGTGCCGGTGCAAGACAGTACATCTTTGCAGCTTGTGTCTATATCAGCATGCCGCAACTGCTGTTCTGCAGTTGTTGTCAACAGCTGTACTAGTTTGTGACTAGTTTGAGAGTATTTACTGTCTCCATCAGAGAGTCTGTCATTGTTGTGCAGAAGTCCTGAGTCCAGAGGTTTGCCATCATTAGCACTGTTGTCAGATTGGATCATTTCATTTAAAATGGATGTAATCTCTTTGTTATCTTTGGACTCAGCTTTTGCTGGCTGCATACTTAATCTGCTAGGTGAATTCTGTGAGCTCATCTGCCTAAGGCCTGGAGAACCGGCAGAGAAGCCAACAGAGTTATTGGGTCCTTCATTCATACCTTGTAAAGATGTTACTGGGATATTTGAATAGGGTCGGTTATTATTATTACAGGCACCACTAGAAATGCCAACTGGGGAGCTTAATGTTGGAATATTTGGAGGAAATGAATTGTTTGGCATCCTAGCCCTTGTTGCCAAGCCAGAATTAGCCTGTCTCCTTGGAGACATGAACTGCGTGAGGGAAATTCCTGTACCTTCCATAGGAGAATTATTGAGGTTCAAAGAGGGATTACTGCTCTGGGAACCTGCCTGTCCCTGGTTTAAGGCAACATTGGCTACAATCTGATTTCCAGGTGAACATCCAAAACTCCCTTGGCTGTTGCTAGAATTACTATGACTGCTGCTGCTATTAAGGTCTGAGCTCTGTTGGCGGTTTACTCTGGCAGAGGCCATGTTGTTGTTGGATGGTGGCAACGTAGATGAACGGGTCACACCATGAGCTGGAGAGATACCAGGATTAACTGAGGGGTTTATTCGGGGAATTGACATTCCAGAATTAGTGTCATCTTGAGGAGAAAGCCCACTGTGCTCCCTAGGGGAGAAAAATACATTATTATTCAATCATTTTAATTTGTTTTTATTATTTCTTCATGATGACATTGTAAGAAAGGCCATTAGCCTCATTAATGTTCCAAGCTATCAAGTAGAGTTTCTGTACCACCCTAAATTAAGGAAAACCAGGGAACTGCCATTACCTCTGTGAAGGGCAGCACTACTTCCTAGAAATGGCACCTATGGGCCCTTAAATCACTGACAGTTTCAGTTGTGTGAAAAATAAACCTTTCTTGGTGTTGGGAAAATATGCAATATAAATACAATTATTATTGTAATAACAATTTCATTTGAAAGAGAAACTTCCCATGCCTTTATTTAGAAAGCATTCTATTTATGACTCCCCTGTTACAGCTTTTAAGTATTTCAACTCCAAAGAGGAAGACTGGGTAAGAAAATACTGTGTCACTGATGCAAAAATTAAAAAGGGTGATATGCAGACATAGCAGATGTTTTGAAAGAGAAATCACAATATGAAAAAAGAACTGTGCTAATTCCACTCACAAGAAATTTTCAACTAAAACTAGAAAAAGTCAGAATACTGAACTCAGGTTTTACCAGAGCTCTTTAATCAAATGTGTAACTATGACAACAGATTTGTGACTGGCATTACCATGTTCCAATAAGCAAAACATCAGATGGAAAAAAGATGAAGTGAGGGAAATGTCTTTCTTTTTAATGCTAAATTTTATGCAGTTATAACTTAGGGCTTTTAAATAAATAACAGCATAAAAGAATAATTTCATGAATTTTCTATGTGTATCAGTATAAATTTTACTTAGTGGGAGGGAACAAATTAGAAGTAATATTGAAAGACTTCAAGTTGAGAGTTTAACTAATGAGTAAGGCTTCTATGATAAACTGTCAACTTGAACTCCAGAGTTATAAATGTTGTTCTAATAAAGAACCCTTGAAAATAAAATAACAATGTTATAAACAGAGATCTCTTCTAAGACTGTAAGTGCCTATGTAGAATGTTGCAAATTTTTTAGGCACCATTATGTTTTCACCCCTAAAAAATGATTTTTTCAGTCCCACCTTTCCTGTCTTCCTTTATGAACAACAAAGCTACTTGATAACAAAACCCTTAAACCCACTGTTGATATACTGATAATTAATATTAATTATGGATATACTCATCATACTATTCTTATGCCTAACTTATAATTTCTCTCCAAATAAGTAGTACCTGTCGATGATATGAATTCCCATGATGAAAGGTTGCATGTCAGGACTTTGAGGGTAGCAAAGTTTACACTTGGTGTGGGCGCTAAGCATTGTCCCATCATTCAATATGAATCTATAGGATGGGCTGGAGGCAGTGCCACGAGTCATCACTGTTTCAAACAAAAGAAAAACCTAGTTAAAATTCTGACACTTGAACGCTGGGCAAAGGAGAATTACTAGGTCTTATTTCTACTAACAACCTCATTGAAAATGCCTTCTCAATTGCTGCCTGCTGTGATTCAAAGAATAGTTCAGAGATGGGTGTGTGTGTGGGGGGACTCCATTTAAAATATACCATTTGACAAGTTTTAACTTACTCCCATTTGAACGGCTGCCTCCTGATATAAATTAGGACTACGTCAAACCGCAACCTAGTAAGATCTTAAATCTTTTGTTATGATGGGAAAGTTATGCAAATTTGTTAGGTCTCCATTCAAAATACAGGGAAGTGCTTCTTTGCCTTTTGTCTTTAGTATTATCTTTAACAAGTTTTTTTTATTATTATCTTTGGCTGGCTGATGGTTTAAATTATAACTACTGAGATATAATTCGTACAGTATGAGGTTCATCCTCTCCATTTTAAGGGGTTTCTAGAGTTCTTTATTTACTGAGGAAAATCCTTCAGGTCCCACCTGACAAATTATTACACATATCTATATTATTTTTGATGTTATAATTTTTGAAATTTAATAAGAAAATTAAGATAAAATTAATTATTACTAGTAAGGAACAAAAGCTAGGTTGTCAGTAAATTGCTTTATAAACAATATCATGTAAGTTCTGTCTTAACTGTTTATTAGCAGCAGGCAAGAATCTAGCTACTGGGGTAAGTGCTTGTGAAATATGGAGAAACTCTCCAAGATGGAAGGACTGAAATGTCATTGTTGTTTTAGTAACACCATAGAATTCTATCTTAAGGCTTAATAGATTGTCAACATAAAGATTAAAAAGGTAATACCCATTGAAATACAAGAACTACTATCACAAATGACTGTTAAAATTAAGCCTGTAAAAAATATTTTGAAGACATTCATTTTTTGTGACAAAGTCTCTGTATATAGCCTAGGCTATCCCAGAATTTGCTCTATAGCCCAAGTTGGCCTCAAACTTATACTCTTCTTGCCTCAATCTGCTAAGTACTAAGATTAAAAACCTGTGCCAGTATGGCTGCTCAATTACACTTTAAATATCACATTGAAGAGATTTTAGATGATCAATTAATATTTTTTATACTACATATTATTCAAGATAAGAGAAGCTATGATCTCTTTTATCTTGGGTGTCTGGTACTGACTGAGGCAGAAGAGTCTGTTGTGAATTGGCAGTAGGATAAAGCTGCCTGCGTACAGAAGTAAGGATATAAGCTTTGCACACTTTCATCTAAGTCACTGCCATGCTTGCCAAACACAGTGCATGGAGAAGTTCAGTAATTAATAAAGGATGAAAAGAATCTTTAATACACACTGATAACTTCTGTGGAAGGGTATAAGCAAATTTTTGCTATAGTCAGTTATAAAATTATGTTAACATTCAACTGTTTATAGCTTTTAAATAATATATTTAGAAAAACACAACTTCAGCAGAAAAGTAGCTATACAATATTATTTACGTGAGTTTTTACAAGGCCAGAAAAAACAGATAACACATCTTATATTGTTTTACTTACTCCATTTTATCCATTTCTTTATCTTGTTCATTTTTCAGATCTCCTTATTACACAGGGAAACACTGGTTACTTTACAGAGCTGCTCAACACAGCAGCGTTAGCCTACATGTGGTCATTTGAAATTACATATAATGAAAAATTCACTTCCTTCGTCACACTACCCACATTTTTAGACCTTGACATCCACATGGAACTAGTAGCTATCAAACTGACTTCTTTCATTTTCAACATTATTTCTTCTTATTTCCTAAATGTTTCTTCCAAGAGCTTTTTACAAACCATTCGTCATTAGCTAGTGTTAGGTGATGTTCTAGCCTGCTCTTGTTTTCTACTTCCCACTGACCTTTATGCTCTGCCATAAAGTCACCCAGTAGGTAAGTGCTAGCTGATTGGTCTTCAGTCTGAAGCTCATGTAACTAGGCTAGTATTGGCATGTGATTGAATGCCATAACTCTTTCCAAAGAACAGATTTTCAATATTGTGTATGTTTTCAAACACTTATATCTCATTTATGTTTTTACTCTTATTGGACTAAAGACTTAATTTTATAATGGAAATTGATTATGAGGAAATTCCTTATTGATTATCAATTATAAATGAGAAACAGCCAGAAACTTGGATAACATGGAATCCTTAGGGTATTTACAGAAACATAGTTTTTGGTTAATTATGCTCCATAAACCTGTTAAAAAAAAACCCTGAATTTGGGAAATAATTTTAAGTATCATACTTACAGTTTTGAGGTTAGATCATTATAGATGATAATGTATGGATTATAATTCATTGAGAACTGTTCTTTGAAATGAGAAGAAAGGTAATTATCGGATATAGCAAAGTTCCTTTTCTTTACTCCCCAGTTATGGGGATCCAGCTTAGATCTCAAACATGTTAGGCTAGCACTCTACCTCTGAGCTATAAAATCCCTAGTTTTTGTTTTTTTTTTTCAAGACAGTGTTTCTCTGTGTATCCCTGTCTGCCCTGGAATTCACTCTATAGATCAGGCTGGTCTTGATATCAGAGACTGTCTGCCTCTGCCACCCGGGGGCTGGGATTAAAGGGGTGCACCACCATCACAAAACCCCTAGTTCTTAAGACTTCAACTTTTTAAAACACAATATGACTCTCTAGTTAACTAGCATTCTGATGCTTGTTTGTTGGAATGAACAGAGAGTAAGTAGGAAGTCACCATAAACAGAGAAGAATAAGGCTAGGCGTCAGAGTCACCTTCTGACTTTAAGTCTATGATTTAATGAACATGAACCATAGCCCACTATCCGCTCATTCATCACTAAAATGGAGCCAGTGACATTATGAGGCAATATCTAGCATGGACACTAGTATACAATAGGGTTTGAATGACTAATTCCTGCATCACCAGCAAAGAAAAATAAGCAGTTTCCAGAGTATAAATGGTCCAAATCACATACGTTTAGTCAATTGTTAAACATTATATGAATACCTTCCAGTGTGTATATTACACTACTGATATTTTTAATTAAGGGTGAGGTAGCCATAACTCATTACAGATTTGGTTGTATAAATATTTATTCTGTATACCAAAACTTTCCTTTAAGTAGGTTTCAAGGTTAGGTTTGGAATTCCATTTCTCTCCCTCCCAGCCTTGTTTCTGACCAGTGTTTTGCCAGCTATTCAGCAAACATTTTGATCTCTGACTCCTCCCACCATTTAAAACTTTGTTTTGAGTTAGGATCTTACTGTTTTCTCAAGCTGGCTTCAAACTCACTATCCACTTCCCTCAACCTCCTGAGTGCTAATTAATACATGCATAGGTATGACCAAACCCAGCCTAATTTCTAACTTCATGTCTATTGCTGAACCCTTAGAACATTTAGCAGGAAGAGATATAACTGAAGGTGTATGTAACTGAAGGGTGTAACTGAAGGATGTAACTGAAGGGTATAACTGAAGGGTGTAACTGAAGGGTGTAACTGAAGGATGTAACTGAAGGATGTAACTGAAGGATGTAACTGAAGGGTGTAACTG
>PVIU01003636.1:35181-122015 GCA_004026605.1 Ondatra zibethicus
CTGAAGGGTGTAACTGAAGGGTGTAACTGAAGGATGTAACTGAAGGGTGTAACTGAAGGATGTAACTGAAGGGTGTAACTGAAGGGTATAACTGAAGGGTGTAACTGAAGGATGTAACTGAAGGGTGTAACTGAAGGATGTAACTGAAGGGTGTAACTGAAGGATGTAACTGAAGGGTATAACTGAAGGGTGTAACTGAAGGATGTAACTGAAGGGTGTAACTGAAGGGTGTAACTGAAGGGTGTAACTGAAGGGTGTAACTGAAGGGTGTAACTGAAGGATGTAACTGAAGGATGTAACTGAAGGATGTAACTGAAGGGTGTAACTGAAGGGTATAATTGAAGGGTGTAACTGAAGGGTATAACTGAAGGGTGTAACTGAAGGGTGTAACTGAAGGGTGTAACTGAAGGGTGTAACTGAAGGATGTAACTGAAGGATGTAACTGAAGGGTATAACTGAAGGATGTAACTGAAGTTATCTAGGAAGTCTCCTGCTAAATCTTTAACTTGACAAGTGTCTTCACATTCTTTCATTTCATCTTAGAAGAGGCCTCAACCAAGGTGAAATATATATACATATACTTCCTTGGTCAGGCTACTGTAGAAATATAGCTATTTCAGAATATGATCTTTCCTCTTTTGGCACTGAATTAACCTGCCCCTAGCTTGTTTTATGATGCTAACTAACTGAGCAGGTAGAAGATGTGTGGCAACACATGACCTATTTAGTGTTTCCCTAGGTAGAATAATAATTAAAAAAAAAACCCTACTATTAGGTAAAGAAAAAAAACCCTACTCCTAAATGGATGCTCACTTTCTCTCCTGCCCCTGGTTATTCTAACATTCTAAAATTACCAATGAATAAAATCTGTTCAGTTCATCAAAATTTCTACAGGAGACAAGTAAGTTAATATTCTAAAAATTTTCAATAAAGTATGAAATAAAAAAGATTCTAACTACATAAACCTCAAATAACATTTTGGATAATCATTAATATGGATTATGTATTGTGAAGTCTTATGGCAATACTTCCAAACTTCCTGATACTATAAATTTAAACTCCATTTGGAATATATGTATGTAGATGTGTTATTACACATACATACATAGAGTTGGGATTTTTTTCTTTTTTGAGAGAGGCTCTCACTCTGTAGCTCAGGCAAGCCTGGAGGAATTCACTATGTAGCCCAGGTTGGCTTCAAACTTGTGACAATCCTCTCTCCTTAGTCTCTTATATGCTAGGATTACAGGCATCATTTAGCATGCCTAGTGCTTCATGAGCATAAAGTTAAAATAACAATAAAATGAACAAGGAATAAATATAGTTATTTGTAATTCTATCACTGAGGTAAAATTAATATTTTGTTAATATAGAACTGGAAAGACATATAAAAATGAGATTATGCTATATATACTGTGCTTTCCTAGATAATTTTTTATGTAACAATACATCAGCGATATTTAAAAGAAATTATGATCTATTATATAACTGTAAGTATATAAAGCTTTCACAAACTGCTCTGTAGGTTTTATATACATATTCAAATACAGATACCTTAGCACTTTCCATTACTGGTACCCTGCTGATGAACATGCTATAGAAAAAAACACTTTGAGGAAAATAAATACTCTGAGTAATGAAAGAATTTAAAATACCCTAAACATGTCATGAATCTCCTAAAATGGGAAAACAGAGCCTATATCAAACTCAGCTAAGTACAAAACAATATTTCCTGGTTACTGATATTAAAAGCTTGTGAAACCTGGCTTTATATTTTCCTAATTTCTTTGTTAGAAAACATTTTGGGCTACAGACTCATTTAGTAGTATGGTAGGTCCATGAAGTCTGACTTGACAACTGTCACCTGCATCCATCTTGCTCAGGGCACCAGAAGCATCTTAACCTCAACTTCTCTTTGAAGTATTAGTCTGAAATGAACAGAACCTATAAATCTTTGCCAATCTCTTTCTACTCACATCACCTTTCTCCTAGTTTAAAGTTCCTCAAAGTGGTTTTAATATCCACTTTTGGTGTGGGAGGTCCTTCTGTCTATGTGTTGCTTTTATTTATTGGTTAATTAATAAAGAACTGCCTTAAGCCTACAACAGGGAAGAACAGAACTAGGCGGGGGAAAATCTAGGCTGTATGCTGGGAGAAAGAAGGGCAGAGTCGGGGAGACGCCATGAAGCCGCCACCGGAGATAGACGTGCTGAAACTTTGCTGGTAGGTAACAACCTCGTGGTGATATACAGATTAATAGAAACAGGTTAAATTTAATGTAAGAGTTAGCCAATAAGAATCTAAAACTAATGGGCCAAGCAATGATTTAATTAATACAGTTTCTGTGTGATTATTTTGGGGCTAAGCGGCTGGGAACAAACAAGCAGCCACCTGCAATACACTTTCTCCAGTCTCAGTGCAGAACTAAGGCTTCAACCCTGTGTTCTGAGACTGAACCGTGGTTACAAGGATATAGTAGCAAAATTTGTCTCTTCTAAATTTAAATTTATTTAGGTGGACAAATAAAATTCTATTCATTTTCCCTATGCATTATTATGCCTTGAAGTACTTATTCATCATGAATGGTTTAATCTAGCTAATTAACATATGCTATTTCACAATTAACACTTTCATGGTGAGAAGACTTAATATCTATTCTCCTTCCTGTGTTCCTCAAAAATGTAATATATTGTCATTAGCTATACTGTTTATGCACACAATAGATCTATTAAGACTTATCCCTCATACATATCCAACTGTAATAGTTTGAGCAACATCATCTCAACAGTTCCTCCCCCCATAAGCCATCTACATCTCTCATAGCCACCATTCTACTGTTTCTACACCGTATGTGTATAAGATCATATGGTACTTGTATTTCTGTGCTTGGCTTATCACACTTACTGTAATGATCTCTAGGTTTACCATAGGAGTATCATCTTTTTATGGCCTTACAGTATTTCATTGTGTGTGTGTATGTATGAATATTTCCTTCATTTCCATTTACCCACTGATAAGCACTTAAGTTGATTCCATGTTTTGACTAATGGAATACAGGTATTGCTCTATTATATTGATCTTGTTCCCTTTGGTTATATACCCAGAAGTGAGATTCCTAAATTGTATGATAGTTCTGTTTTTATTTATTTTTTTGAGGAATCACCATACTTTTCATTATAATGGCTATACTAATTTACAATCCCCACCCCACACTCATCTTTTGTCTGTCTGATGACAGCCATTCTACCATGAACATGTCTCACTGACTTCACACTGCCCTTAAGTGACAGGCAGCAGAGAAACTGCAAGTGTAAATTACTACTCTCTCCATCTTTGACAGGTGAATGGTTCTTAAACTTTATCACTATTTTTAAGGTCTGTTAAGATATCTGGGCCCTCATCTGAGATTTTAATTCAGTAGGTAATTTAACAGGTGAGTTGCACATGTTTTCAAAGACTACATCTCTCTTACCAGTATAGATCTGTTGAATACAAAATACTAGAAGATGTACTTTATCTATGGCATGCTGTTTGACAAATTGTCTTTAATCTCCAAAATCCTAGAACCAGACTCATATGAACTTTGGTGATCTTAGTTTCAAGGGAAAAAAAAAATCAAAGTAATTTTAATCAAGGAATTCTTTTTTCTCAAAAAGTGGAAGGCATTATATTAAGAAATGTCTGATGAGGAAAAGGAGCTGGACTACAAATCCTTTTCTTTACACTGTCCTCTAAATTACTGTAGTTTGTATGCAGAAAGATTAGTTACTTATTAGATTTTAATTAACCTAATTCACAGAGACTCATGATGTTTTATAAACTATGCCTCTTTTGTATCTGTGTGAAGCTTAATCATTTGTATAATAAATACCTGTTTCACCTCAGTGGAAATGTATACCAACTATAGGTAAATCTCAGCTATGCTATGGAAGGTCGACTTTGGAAATTATGACAAAAATCAAAGAGACCCACATACTACTTCACACATTAAGTAATGAGTGGAGGCTGTGCTCCAAGTCCCAAACCTATTCAACAGTCCAACACTGTAGATAAAATCAAAAGTTCACACTTAGTAGAAGGAATCTATCAATATTATCCTTCCAAGTCAGGATGCACATTGGGACTGCCTGGGAAAGTTAAAAATAATATAGATTTTTGGCTCTTTGCAATAAAAAAGTCTTGAGGAGCAGCATGGAGTTTAGTAAGGAGTCCTCTGGAGAACTACTACTCTGTTCCAGAAAAACTACAACTTTAAGATTTCTACAGATGGCTTTCAGGAAAAAGAAATTCTTCCTATTAGGAAGCAACTAACCTATGATGTAATGGATGATATACCATCAGGAAACTGAGGACAGATGTTATGGGAAAAATGTCAAAATTAAAAAGGGTGTGAGAATAATGAAAACATCTCATTGCATTTTAGGACTAGCAATTAATAGAATCTATCAAATTAAAGCTCACTTTGAAAAAGGAGTACTAGGCTACTATATATGATAATATTTTAAAGTACATAAACAATCCCTTAATTTTAAATCTCTGAGAACTTTCTGACCTTGATTCACAAATAACTTCCTCTACTTTCCTGACAATATTGGTTGACTTCTTAAGGGTGTGGAATATACTTGTTTTATGCTCCCACAGACCTCCTAGATATGGTAAGTATGACAGTTAATGTCAGAACTTCAATCTAAGTCAGAAGACACACTTCAACAGTCACGAAGTTAAAATGAACGGTACAGAGATATCTGCCATCCAGATATTCTCTGACACATTTATTTTCCTGGGGAAAATATTTTTTAAATATTTTTTATGGTTTATTTAACTTTATTTTATGTGCATTGGTGTGAGGTGTCAGATCCCCTGCAACTGGATCTTCAGACAGTTGTGAGCTGCCATGTGGGTGCTGGGAATTGAACCCGTGTCCTCTGGAAGAGCAGTCAGTGCTCTTAACCACTGAGCCATCTCTCCAGCCCCCCTGGGGAAAATCTTTAAGAGACAGACCCAAAACAGAAAATCCCTTGCTCTCACAAATTATCAAGTCTGACTTTACTTTTTTAATAGTTATACTTCTATTATCATAAGGGTCACACTGATTTTAGCTGCCCTGCATTCTCCTCAAATACTGTGAGAACAACCCTGCTTCCTAGCAACCACTGTATCCCTGGCACCTTACATACATAGTGTTCTATGCATGTAAGGAACTGGACACATCTGCTGAATGAATGAATGAATGAATGAGTGACTGCCACATGACATCCTAGTCTTTAGGATGTGCATCCTGGGTTTCAGGATCCACTCATGAGTTACTTTGCTTACCCATTTCTTCCTTTCCTAAAATTTATTACAGAAGCTGTAATTTGGAGAAAATACTTATCAAGCTATGAATTCTAAGAAAATTTACTCAATAATAACACATGGGTTAATGAAAAAATTGAGAAAAAAGTTTTACCTTCTTGAAACAGTTGTCGGGCATAAGATGGCTCTCTGCCCTGAGGTTGGAAAAAAGCATAAATGCATTTCCTTACTAAATCTTCCCAGCCAGTTCTGCCAGCAGCTCTCAGGGAACTAGTATCAATAGAGATGATTTTACCTGCACAAAGAATGAAAATTGACATTTGCATTAGTGTGTGAGGTTTAGTCCTAGTTAGGTATGAACATCACATCAAGGTTAAGTAGGTCAGTTGGTCCAGTGCTTGTCTACAATGCATGAAGGTCTGAGGTTACTTCCTACTACTGCTGAACAGACCACGATGACACATGTCTGTAATCCCAGCATTTGGGAGGTAGAGGCACACAAAATTAGAAGATCAAGGTCATCATTAGCTACATAATTAGTTAAAGTCAGCCTGGGCTACATGAGACCCTGTCACAAACAACCACAAATAAACAACTCCCCAAAATACAAAATCAGCAAAATCATCTGGAGCTGTTGAAACATATCAGTTCAAAATCCTCAGACCTGTTCTTTGATTATACTTCCTGCACACTGCTCCTCTTTACTGCTTTTTGTGTGTTGACATCTAACTGCATTACTTATTAGGTAACAGAAGGAAAAATTAAATATATTATTCTAGCTTAAGCTATTTCCCAATGACTATGTGAAGAGAATATGAGAAAGAAGCAGGTTTTCCATTTTTATTTCTAGTTAATTCCTATAGGCAAGTCTACAATGAAGACTGGAGGCAACTAAATAAAAACCTTAAGATTTACAAGGCATCATACTATTGAAATAATGCTTTATAAAATTCAGCAGTTATTTGCTATAGCTGTATTTGTCCAAATTTCCTATTGGTTATGAGAAAATTCTGGCAAGCTATTTTTCAGTTAATAAGAGGCTAACTTATATTTTCGGGACCATTTTTATTATATACACCCACAAGAGCCCAAGTTCAATCCCCAGCACTTCCCTACTCCAACGGCTCTGCTAACTCAGCATCTTCTCTATCACTTGTTCTTGACCAGCTTCTGTATTTTTGGAAATAGTTAAGTGAAAAATTGGTATCTCATTGATATCCAGATTTCAATTTCTGTAGTTACTAACAAGGCTGAGTATTTTCATGTTTCTTCACTATTCATGTTTCTTCTCCTATGAATGCCTGATTGCATTTCCTCCTCTTGATATAATCAAGTCAAGCCTACATAATGTATATGCTTTTTCATTTAAGTAAAATTACACATTCTCTTCTCCTCCCTCAATTTGGTTTTCTGTTTTCTTTTCTTTTCTTTTCTTTTTTTTTTTTTTGGTTTTTTGAGACAGGGTTTCTCTGTAGCTTTGGAATCTATCCTGGAACTAGCTCTGTAGACCAGGCTGGCCTCGAACTCACAAAGATCTGCCTGCCTCTGCCTCCCAAGTGCTGGGATTAAAGCACTTGGCTTGGTTTTCTTATTAATAAAATATTCATTAACTTTCCTTTAACTTGTAATGGTCTGGGATTAAGGTACCCAACCCTACTTGAGGATTTCATCACTCAACTCCTGGAATAAATGTAGATAGAAAGAACGCCAGTTCAAAATTAAATAAGAGAATTTTGTTACTTAAAACAGTCTGAAGAGAGTCTAGTGAACACTGAAATTGAAAGCATTAACAAATTTTTAATAATTTACTTTTTGTCTCTTATTATGCTATACACAAAAGTTTATCATAGCAGCAACTCACCTGTTACATCATCTTCATATACAATAATGCTCTTCTTAGGCAATGACTAAGGGACGGGGTGTGTGCTTACATGCATGTGGGGGGGGTGTCTGGAATTGTGGCGTTATGGAAGAGAAAGTAATTATGTCTTCAGCAATGATACTAAATGATTATGCTTAGAAGAGGACCATGAAGAGTTTGGTTTAGAATATCTCTGCTTACCAAAGGGAAGTTGAACCAACCACCAACTAACCAACCAACCCAGAAGGAGGACTTAAAGAAAAAAAAAGGAACACGAAGCCAGGCATAATTGTGCACGCCTTTAATCCTAGCACTCAGGAGTCAGAGGCAGGCAGACCTCTATGAGTTCGAGGCCATCCTGATCTGCAGAGAGAATTCTAGGACAGTCTGGGCTATTATGCAGAGAAACGCTGTCTTGAAAATAAATCACTCCACATATAGTTAAAAAGTAACATTAAAATGAAGTATTTAATATTTACCTTACCTCACTATTATTTTCAGTGAATTCTACTCTATGATATAATAAAATACTAGCTTTAAGTCGACTGTCTATTTCTCTGGTAACTTGATATAAGAGGTGAAGGACAGTACTGTGGTTGAAGGTAATGTTGTATAAAAGGAGAATACTTCATTGGGGATAAATATTTTCATTCTCAGCAATCAGTTACCATTTCCCACTCAGAAAACAAGTAAGTTGCTTATTTTCAAAAATTATGTGTATGTGTTTTTTTGTCTACATATATGTCTAAGTATCATGTGTGTGCCTGGTGTCCTCGGAGGCCATAAGAGGGCATCAAATCTCATGGGACTGGAGTTACAGTGGTGAGCTGCTATGTGGGTGCTGGGAATCAAACCTGGGTCCTCTACAAGAGTAGCCAATGCTCTTAACTGCTGAGTCATCTCTCCAGACTTTGGAATCTGTTATTTTTTGAGGTCCCTTTTAGTTGAACAATTATTGGGAAGTCCAGAAGTTAATTTTCTTATTTTAAATGGTCATGATTATTTTTATTTATTTATAATAGTCAGATGCAGCTGAAATTTCTATTTAAATTCTTCTGATTTAATGTAGTAGTTTACTTACAGAAATGAGAATAAGTTGAAAAGTACTGTCCATGAAATATCCTACTACCATTGTGTGTATATGTGTGTGTGTAGGTGCATGTGCCATGGGGCATGAAAGGAGGTCAGGGGACAAGTTAGTGGTATCAGTACTCTCTTTCTACCTTTATGTGGGATATGGAGATGGAACTCCAGCTGCTATGTTGTGCCAGGTGCCTTTGCCCCACTGAGCTACACTACTGGCTTGTTCACTAAGTCTCTCATGTCTGATATTTACTACACAGACTGACAAACATCCTTCTCAACAGGTTTTCATTCTATGTCTCATAAAGCCTTTATTTGACTTCTTTTTATATTAATCAGTTACTGAGAAAAGACCAGTTTTCATTGTCAATGAAACATCCTTTCTTCCATATAAAATATTTCTGGCTTTCAATAAGGGCTCATTGAATTTTTCCACTGTGGCTCATGAAAGAAAACGAAAGTGAACATGATCCATGCTAGACTGGGAAAGGATGGAGAGGGGTGCAGTCCCTTCACGTGACAATGATCTGTGGCAGACTGGGAAAGGGATGGAGAGGGGTGCAGTCCCTTCACGTGACCATGATCTGTGGCAGACTGGGAAAGGGATGGAGAGGGGTGCAGTCTCTCCATACTCCCAGGCCTGTCCTTACTGTTTTTTCATATCTGTGCTAATTTACTTCCCACTTTCTTTTTAGAAAAGCATTCGTAACTTTTTGTTTAAAAATAGCACATAACACAAGAATACCAGATTTCTAAGAGCTAAAAGTTGTTAAAAATAAAAGAATCTTTAAAGAATGAAGATAGGCTCAGTGGTGCACTGCCTTAATCCCAGCACTTGGAGGCAGAGGCACAAATGGATCTCTACAGAGTGAGTTCCAGGACAGCCAGGGCTACACAGAGAAAGCCTGTCTCAAAAACAAAAAAACAAAACAGAATGGGAAAAAAATGTACATTAAAATGGACAAAGAAGGAATAAAGTCAGTTGAAGTCATTTTTAAAAATTTCTTCTCAAAAATATATCTCTACCATCTATACCTTTGCTTTACAATTAGGGTGGTGACTGGGAGATGTGCCTTTGAGTATGCAGGAACCTGAATGTCACTGTGAAGGTGAATTAGCTAGTAAAAAGCCTTGAGGAATTTCAAACAACAGCTGCAATTTGTCCAAGATGCGACTCAAATCTTAAGGGGCTCTTAAGAAGAAAGTATTATTTTCAGGCACCCTCTTGTTACACAATGCAGCCCTACTGCCTACCTCTGGGTCCTACTAAGGTTAGACCTGGTCCATCTGTTTGCAGAGTCAGGAGTGCTCACTGTAAACAGGGCCCTTCCACAATGACCACTTCCAATGCAAACACTTAGGACATGTGGCACTTTTCATACTTGATGGTCTTTGGGCTCAATATTAGCTCAACCCTCAGTAAGACCTTTTGGAATGACCACATAATTTCAAAAATGATCCTCAAAAATACACCACAATATGGAACTATGGCACTCACTTTGTGCTTGTTTGAAAGAAGGTCTTGCTAAGCTGTTTAGTCTTGTCCTAAGGTGTGGGTCCAAGTGATGCAATTGTTTCAGCCCACCTAGGAACTGGGGCATAGGAATGCACCTACTGGTATGGTTACCTCTTATCATTGATTTTTACTTGTCAAATACATTACATATTTTACCCGTATTTATTTGGGTGACAGTGTGTGTGTGTATGCTTTGTCTGTGATAGGAGCTGGTTTTCCCTTTTTTGCATGTGGGTTCAGGTATCAAATTCAGGTCATTAGACTTGCAGCAAATGCCTTTACCCACTGAACCTTCTGGATAGCCCCACCAAATACTTTTAAACAGAATATTAAATCCACCATATTTATATCCATTTGCAAATGTAAAGATACATATATTTACAAATTCAAATTTCTTCCTTGATTATAAAGATGATCCATGATCAAACAGATATATGAATGTGAACATTTAAAAAACTGGTCTCTACAGTATGATGCCCATGACAACAATTATAGCATCTAAATATCAACATCAGGATGACTATTTAAAATGCTTTCTATATAAGATTGGGAAGCGGAGGATGAATATTACATTTGGATATAATCAGTGCTAAGTTTACATTATTAATATCTATGGAGAATTTTTAATTTTTTGAATACCTGTAGTATCTTGCTTGGTCATGAAGGACTCTACGCCTGTAATAGCTGGAGGCCGAGGTAATCGCCGAGCAATACAAATCAAACATGACTGGAAATCTGCCCAAAACAAGAAGAGAAAATTGAAGAATAAAGTATAGAGACAATTACTTAATTACTTAATAGTTTTGATTTTAAAATTGCATGTCTCAGGATTTACTATAATATTAGAATCACTAACAGTGATTCTCACCCTTCTTAATGCTGGGACCCTTTAGTACAGTTGCTCATGCTGTGGTGACCCCAACCATAAAATTATTCCATTACTACTTCATAACTGTAATTTAATACTGTTACGAATCATGATGTGAATATTTTTGGAGACTGAGGTTTGCCTAAGGGGTTGAGACCCCCAGGTTGAGAACCACTGCTAACATTATAGCATAGTAGAAACAAAATTCCTGGCAACACAGAACTGGTAGCTCTAAGCAGAAAGTGTATCAGGGGAAAGCTCTTGTCACTGAATACTTGCACATAAACTGTAGAGACAGATGCTAACAGCCAGGGGAATAGTCTGGTTGGACTTAAGCAGCACCAGTTGTTAATTTTATTTTTGTTGCTTTCACTGCTATGAACTAAGCTCAAGAGACTTAGATTTGCCAAGTACAGGCTCTGCCACTAGCCCCCAATATCATCCTTTTTAATTAAAAAAATGTGTATGAGTGCTTTACCTGCATGTATGTTTGTGTGTCATGGCCATGCAGTGCCTACAGAGGCCAGGAAGCATCAGATCCACTGGAACCGGAGTTACTAACAGTTGTGAGAAGAGTACCCAGTGCCCTTAACTTTGGAGCCATTTCTTTAGCCCCACTGTGTTGGCAAGCTCTGTGTCAGCTTGACACAAGCTAGGGTCGCTGGAGAGGAGGGAACCTCAATTAAGAAAATGCCTCATACAGGCAAGTCTGTAGGGCATTTTCTTAATTAGTGACTGCTGTGGGAGGGTTCAGCCATTGTGGGTGGGATCACCCTGGGCAGGTCGCACGGGGTAAGGAAGTAAAGCAGTACTCCTCCCTGCCTTCAGAATCAGCTCTTTCTTCCAGGTTTCTGCCTTGTTTGAATTTCTGTCCTGACTTCCTTAAATGATGGACCCTAGTAATGAGGAAATGTAAGCCAAATAAACCCTTTTCTCCCTAAGCTGTTTTGGTCATGGTGTTTCATCACAATAAAAACCCTAAGACACCCTTAAGAATGTTTTTTTTTTTAATTTTTATTTTTTATGTGCATTGGTGTTTTACCTGTGTGAGTCTGTGTGATGATGTCAGATCTCCTGGAACTGGAGTTACAGACAGTTGTGAGCTGCCATGTGGGTGCTGGGAATTGAACCCGGGTCCTCTGAAAGAACAGCCAGTGCTCTTAACCCCTGAGCCATCTCTCCAGCCCCTTAACAATGTTTTTAAAAACTACAGTTATATTTTCAATATCTTACATGCATCAATATTTCATGCTGCAGGTTATTCTCATAACCACTATAAAGATAATGATCATATAACAAAACCAAGACTAATGTCTGAAGTGGTAGTACCTTTCTCTTGACAAAGAATTTTCTTGGAGGGGGAGAAGGGTCAGGGACTATGTATCCCAGTCTGGGGTGGACATGTGATTTAATGTTAGAGACCTAAGTAATGCAAGATTTATTTAGTAGATTCAGTAAAGAGTGCGATCTATTTAAACCTATGTATGGGTCTATATTTCAACACGAGTAATATGAATTCACTTGGTGGGACCCTCAAACAAACAAAGAAACATCTCCACTCTCCATAAAGTATCTTACTATGTAGCTCAGGCTGGCCATGAAATTACTATGTAAACCAGGTAGGCCTCAAAACTTGCAATTCCCCTGCCTCTACATTCCCAATAGTAGTAATTACAGGTTTATGTCATCATGATTGGCAACAGAGAACTTTATAATTTTAGGATATACATTTTTTGAAGTCCCATTCCACGTTTTTCTAAAAGGTGCTACATATACTATTGCACACTAATGATATAAAATGGCAACATGTGCAAAGTTCTTGCTGGTCACCTCTGCCCTGTGGTCAGATTTGCTGAACTGCCTCTCACAGACTTGTCTCCTCTCTCCCCTGGTCCTTATTCCAAGTCCCCATCTGTGGTGTTCCTAAACTTAACTGAGTCTATGTTTACATGGATGACACACCCATCCACCATTACATATTGAAATCCATGCTAATATCATGTTCATATTAGAGCTTCAACTCAACCAAAGCTTCCATTTTTTTTCATATACTTTCTGTAAGATTTTTGCATAGTCTGAAAATTGCAATGCCATCTTCCAATGTCTCTTACATTCTAAAGTTGAAACTTTATAAACACCAGGGTTATTTAACAGCCTGCTGTATCTGGTACATTTCCAACTGAGGGCAGGGAGTTACCTATTTTATTTCAAAGCAGCAAATTGGTTTGAGTAATTTGCCATCTAAGTGAGAATGCGGGCATAAAGCTGAAACTTTAGGGGTATCATTAAGGGAGCGATTTGACATATTTGTAGTGTAGTTTAAAGTATTAGGAAAAACATTGAGTCTGGCATGGAATTATGCTCCTGCAATTCTGGCACTCATAAAGTTGAGGCAGGAGACTGCTAAGTTCGAGTCTAGCCTAGGCTACATAAGGAGTTGAAGGCCATGAGGGCAAATAGTGAAAAAAGCCAAATGGGCTGGGCCTGGTAGCACATACCTTTATAACAATACTTGGGAGGAAGAAGTAAATGGATCTCTGTGTGAGTTTAAGGTTACCCTGTCTATACAGCAAGTTCCAGGTCAGCCAGAGCTACAAAGTGAGACCCTGTCTCAAAAAAAATACAGAAAATTGGACTGTGGTTATGACATATAATAGAGTAAGCAGAAACATTATCTCAAGAAGGTAGTGTGTAATCCATTTCCCCCGTTCCTTCAAGCCAAAGATAAAACAATCATTTTAAAATGACGCTTTACCTTCGCCATCTTCTTGGATTGATTTTGGCTGTGACACTGTGAAACATTGCATTACTTCATAGCGCTGGCAAGCTTCTTGGTTCTCGGTACCTGGCTCATCTGGAGGGTGAATTAGCATCCTGCAGTTAAATGTATGGCTATTTCGGCGTGTTGCCTCTTGAGGCCAAGGAACTCCATTTACTAGGAAGGCAAAATTGATTATATGTTGTGAATAAAGTGAGAACAGCATAAATTCTGAAGATACAAAAAAAAAACCATACTTCAAAGCATTCGGCTAATTAGATATTCATATTAAAAGACTGACATACATCCTCAGATCTAATATACTGAGTCAATAAGGCACATCTACCAGTTAGAAATTGTAACATTTCCAAGAAAATATATAAGAGCTCACACAACAGATACACTACTTCACTAACAGTATTTAGCAACAAAGACAAAATTAAAAATTACTAGTGTGGTAGTTAGCTCTTTTTATTTGCTATGCATTTCAAGTGAGAAAATTTAAGGTCACAGCTACAGTGTTAAGCAGGACTCATCAAAGGCCAATCCTAATGGCAGGCTCTTTGTGCACAGGGCAGAAGACTACTAAAAGTCTGTCCAAGGACTCTGTGATTCAGACAAGAGCTATATTAGTTTCTGATAGCCATTTTCCTGTACTTGGTTAATTTAACTAGCATAGTTTATATGTTACAATACTTTGAATATGGTAGATAATCAGCTGTACCAAAAGATTGCTAATAAACAAACATTATCTCCTTTAGTATAAGAAAATCAAATTTAGTTTTAGAAAAGATGCCCGTGTATTTCAAGTACAAATCACCATTGTGTGAGTCACAGTTTCCTACCCACAATGTCCTATTCAGCTTACGAGTTCCCAGGTGGCCAGAGGGTTTTAAATCTACCCTCCCACTGTTGGCCCACTTTCATTTTACCCATTCCACCAATCTGTAAGGACAAGAGAAAGTATGGAAACTTACTTTCTTGCACTAAGTTCCGATTTTCACAAGTCGTTAGGTTTGGGTCACTTAATATTTGATTTCCAGTGCTTTATCTTTAAAATTAAGGATCCACTGTATAATCTCTAAAGACAGTTGTACTATACAGTCTACAGTAAATCACCCCCATCCCTAGAGACTATAATTCCATTATCAAACTAGAGATTTTACAGACCATCATTTCAGGCCCCAGTTACCACTCTTTTCAAAGAAGAAATAAGGTTTCTATTACACTGAGGGAACAATGTAGGAAATAATGAAATACATATGTCTAATTTGTGGATTTATGGTGAGGGCCTTTTTCTTACTTTTGAAACACATATAGGCTAAACAGTGGAATAAATTAGACAGAGTAAAAATTAATGTAAAAATTAACCTACTTATTCATTTTTAGAGATTTCTTCTCCAACTAAAGTCAGTAAGACCCTATGATTAAAAAATAATTTTTCTTTAAGAATTTGTTTGCCACTTGTTTTGCATGGTGTTTATCCAGTCACTGTCATGGATGCTCTCAGCTTGCTGAATGTACATGAAAAGAAAATCTACTTGCTAAATGTTGCAGAAGAAATTCAGCTAAATATATACTTAATTCAGTTCAGATAATGAGAAACAGGAGAGAAAAAAGAAAACCAGGCAGAGAAGGGGCTACAATCAAGATGGCATAAAAAGCCACGAAGAGAACAGGTAGCAGTGGGATGAAGGGACTTCCTTCAAGTTTAATTTCATAACCTGTTAGCCTAAAGTTTAAGAAAAAACTTTTTTATTGTTTGAGAATTTCATCCATACATATAATGTGTTCTGATTAAGCTCACCCCATTCCCTCTATTACTCACTACTGTTCCCTTCCAATTTCATGCTTTTGTTTATATATAAACATAGACATTTTACATATATGTTTATAGTTTTATTATTTTATATATATATGGGTGTTTTGCTTATATGTATGCCTGTGCACTACCTGCATGCAGTGCACAGAGAAGTCTGAAGAGGGTGACAGATCCACTAGAACTGGAGTTACAGACAGTTGCGAGCTGCTGTGTGGGTGCTGGGAATTCAACTCAGGATCTCTAGAAGCGCAAACAGTGCTTTAACCACTGAACCATCTCTCCAGCCCCCTTTCTTTGTTTGTTTTATAAAACTCCACTAAGTCCACTTAGTGTTGCCAGTATGTGTACGGGCATATGACTATCATCAGCACATGTCTCAGGGACCACATGTCTGGAGAAATCTGACTCTCTTTTCCCCAGCAACCACCAATTTCCAACAGCTCCTCAGTCAGCCATGAGAACTAATTCCTGGCACTGTTAATAGGGCCAAGAATCTATGGTAGGTAGGTCACAGACCCTAGAGGATAACCTACTGTTAGTCTGCTACATAGACGTGTATTAAATTGACACCTAAAGACATTATTACACCATCAGAGAAAACTCTTTTTGCGGTAGACGGCAAGTAACACATTGACCCACAAATGGTCAATGTATAGAAAATAAGGGACTGTGGAGTGCTCTGTCCTAAATGGGGCATCTGTATCAAATCCCCTTCCCCCTAGACTCAGGGATCATAGAAGAAGAGGGAGCAGAAAAACTGTAAGAAAAACTTTTTGGTTAGTAAAAAATATTGAGAACTAATAACTATAGCCACTAAATTAATTCTGTCAATAAATTACATTTTAACTAGCATATTTCTTAAATAAATAATAGTCAGATACTGACTCTTCCAATACATACAGGTAGATATTTCAGAGGGTACGTCTAGATCCTCTATATATGGTAATATTAATTAGATTTCTTTTGGCTTATCTAAATTATTACAAGAGAGCTTTTTTTGAATCCAAATCTTTTAAACGCTAAGTCTTTACTCACAATGACTGCCATTTCACGGAAAGACAAACACAGGCTCTGTGTTCTTCACTGGACATGGGAAGGCTAGATCTACACTAGAGATAAAAAGTGCTGATGAAAGCCAGGGTTTTATTTGAGTGTGCTGGGGGAGGCTGTCTAATCTTTACTAGTTGTTCTTTCTTTACTCACCACAATTCCTCTCTAAAGAATAAATGCAACTACTAGTGTTTAAAAAAAATGGTAACAAAAATCCAATCAAGATATTGCAAAAACAAACATCAAAAAGGCTTTTTCTTGTTTCAGTATTGGGACTTAAACTCAGGGCCTAACTGCCTGCCAGGTGTGTTCGAGGCAAGTGCTCTACCATTGAGCTGCATGCTCAGCCCAGAATTCTTTTTAATAAAGAAGCAGTTATTCAGCTCAATTTTATTTTATTTTAAATATTTTTATTTTTAAAGCTCAATTCTAAAAAGAACTAAGGAAAACTTAACTTTCATATTGATAAGTTCTGTAAAAACATCTGCCTCAGTTTTGTTGGGAGCAGATGAAGGAGCAAGTTATGAAAGGAGAAGAATGTTCTTCAATGACATTAATTTCTAAGACACCTAAAATATCAAGTAATTGAGAAGGATACAAAATTACAGATCCATCTCTCATGAAATTAAAAGTCCAAAAACATTTAGATAAAGTCAACAATGGTAATATTAGCTGAACTTAAAGGAAATTCAACTAGGAGATAGGTTAAGTATCATTTGAATGCCCTCCAAACTTCCCATGAAAGATGAGGCCTAAGGAGGAATTAAATGTGTTTCAAGGTTACACTGCTAGTAGGTGGTAGAGGAAGAACACATTACCCATGTCTGTTTTATACCAAAATGTCAGTGATCTTAATGATCTTAAATTTTTTTTTCCCCTCCAAGACAGGGTTTCTCTGTGTAGCTTTGGAGCCTGTCCTGGAACTTACTCGTGCAGACCAGGCTGGTCTTAAACTCACAGAGATACACCTGCCTCTGCCTCCTGAGTGCTGGAATTGAAGGCGTGTGCCACCACCACCTGGCCAGTGATCTTAACTTCTATAATGTCTGTATAACTAGAGATGTAAATGCCACAAACTGCGAGGATTTATTTCCATTTTTTTTCAAACTTCGAGTCACAGCTTATTAGAATTTTACAAATAAATCTTCACAATATAGGCTTTTGTATAGGTGTGTGTGGTGTATGCACACATCTGTGTGGGGTATATGCATGTGTGTGCATGTGGAAACGAGAGGTTCACAATGGGTGTCTTCCTCAATAGTGTCCTACCTTGTCTTTTTCTTTTGACAAAGTCTCTTACTAAACCTAAACCTCCCCCATGTGGCTAGACCGGCTACCCAGCAAGTCCCAGGAACCTTTCTGACTTTCCACACCATGCCCATACCTTTACATGGGCTCTGGAGGATGAACTCAGACTTGTGTGGTTTAACAGACATGCTACACCATGCCCACACCTTTACATGGGCTCTGGAGGATGAACTCAGACTTGTGTGGCAAGCACTTTACCAACTGAGCCAGCTCTCCAGCTCTGTCCATCTTCATGGACAGAACCTCTCACTATATTCGCTTTTCCGTGTTCAAATGTAATTTTACCCCTTTATATGTAAAGTATTGTGGATGAAAGTAGAGACTTTAGACACTGAAGTCTTCTACGCCAATAAACTGAAAAGCAATTTTAAAACACGCTTTTTATGCTAGCCTTTGAAATTTCTTGATGTAAGTGAAAACAAAAATATAATCTTTGATTCATGGCAGTATAAGGTAAATATATATGTATATATGCAGATTTGTAAATAATGATCTTAATTCTTCAAATTTCTTCATAGTCTGAAACATTTTTTTTTTGAGGCTGGTATACATAATGATTCAACCTTATTTTGCTTTCTGATTTTCTAATAATTTGATAGTTTTGATAATGGAGATTTTAAGTATAGACGCAATAACAATATATTTTCTCTTCAATGCTTCTTAGAAAAGCATCTTTTCTAAGTTAGTACAGTTGGGCTTTATTCTTCTCAGTGGTGTCTGACAGGTGACCAAGTGCCACTGTAGAACTAGATGATAAACTGTGACTCCGGAGCATGCCCTGTTTGTGGGCATACTCTCTTGTACTTGCAGTACAGTTAGGCTGTACTATTCCTAGGTTCTGTTCTTTCCTTCTTTGGGGGAATGAGGAAATGATGTCGCTGCAGAGATATGTCACATCTCTCCCAGTTGTGTTGGAAGCTAGTTGGAAAAGGCTAGTCAAGGACCTACAGGTGGTCAGAACAGAATCACCAGGATATCAGATATTAGATGACACTCCAGTCTTATTTACCTCCTGGCAGTGATGGGGGCAAACTGAATAGTAACATATCTACAGTAACCACATTGGGATGAGTAATGTTGTGGCTTTTGAACAATGAGCCCCTTCTTCAGGGGGCTGAAGATAGCTCAGCTTTGTTTTCTATGACCTCAGCTCTCTTCCCAACCAGGCAATCTGCTAAACTCAACAGATATTTTGTTACTACAGATGGGAATATGAATTTTCTTTTCTTTCTTTCTTTCTTTTTTTTTTTTTGGAGATAGGGTTTCTCTGTAGCTTTGGAACCTTCCTAGAACTCCGCCTGCCTCTGCCTCTCCTGGGATTAAAAGCTTGTGCCACAACTACCCGGTGGGAATATGAAATTTTTTTAAGGCAACAATAACATGAATTAGCTCAATTAAATCCGCATGCAAGATCTGCAGAATGACTGAACAAAAGAAACTAGAGGGCAGAACCAGAGGAAGAAACTCAGGTGTCACCTGCAGTGACACTAAGGGATCTTAGTTTCCCTTCCCTGAGCTCCTGCCTCAGTAAATGGTACTAAAGGGTAGTGAGGACCCTCCTAACTGCTATCACATCGTGTCTCTAAGAAAAACTCATGTTCGATCAATTTTTCTGTGTGATGTTAGTCTTATTTCAGAGGTAGCTGAATAAAGAAATGATGGGAAAAACAGGAACAAAAAAATCTGAAGTAAATTGAATCAGAAATTAAATATGTAAAGCTTTCCATTTTCTACTAAATAAATGTACACTGACAAAACATATCTACTTTAGAGACTAGGAATTCAATCGATAGGAGTAACTGGAACTTGAGTCCTGAAAATCTTTCTAGCAGGAGTCTCAAAATTCAAGGAGCAAGTCCTTCTCCCTTCTCCTTCCCTCTCTCCCCTTCCCCTGCTCCCCTACCTCCCACCTCTATCCCCGCCCCTGGCAGGGCACCATGCCCTCTTTCAAGGAAGAAGGGGGAGGGAGGAGGGGTGGGGGGGTAGTGGGAGGGGACCGGGAGAAGGGGAAGAAAGGTAAAAATTTTATTTCTTTAATTATGTTCTTGAATGGAAAAAATAAAACAAAACAATGTATGGGAAAAAAAAACAAATAAAACGTCTACAAATAAAAAAAAAAATCAAGGAGCAAACAAAGAAAAGCTGTTAGTCCATTTGCGACCCCTGAGGATCAGCACAGTTTAGTGGGTGAAACAGCAGCTGGAGATAAGGCTGTTCATCCTCTTGGCTGGGCTTCTCCCCAATGGGCAAGCCATCCAGTCATAGTTGGACTAAGCAGTTGAGAAAAACTTACATTCCAAATGCTTACATTTTGGAAGTATAAAATACAGCACCATACCCCTCCTGACCCTTCTCTTCCTCCTGTCCTTTATTCTGAGTGCAGGGCAGTGAGAAGGGCTCTCCTTTCCTGCATATAATCAAAACTGAAAACAAAGTGAACTTTAAGTAGAATCTTCTTGCAGTAAGGTAACTTAACCATGCTGGCTCCCATACTGTCACATTACATGGCAGTACACTGATGATACAGATTCTTATGAGCTATTGATATATCTGAAGATGTAGCCACATTAGAAATACTTTAAGTATATTATTTTGCACTATTAAATTGTATATGTTATAATACTAAGTATTAGAAATAAGAAGTTACTTTCTTTCTACCTAGTGATTTTGGTAGCAGATTCTTGACAAATTCTGCATGATCTCCCACGTGCAGTATGCTGTAGACGCTGGTATTCATTAATTCCTCCTGATTGTATCCCAAGTAGCTGGTCACATTTTCTGACACAAATACAATTCTTCCTTCACAGTTCACAACAAAGAAAAATCCATCTAAAGCCTGCAAAGCCAGGAGGGGGGGAAGGAAGAAAAAGAAAAGGATTAAGACATGAAGACACTGATTAAAAACATTGGGAGGTTAAAAGATAAAAGGAAACACACTTTTCTATTAAAAAGATATTAGAGCTGGGAGGTGGTGGCGCACGCCTTTAATCCCAGCACCTGGGGGGCAGAGGCAGGCGGATCTCTGTGAGTTCGAGGCCAGCTGGGTCTACAAGAGCCAGTTCCAGGACAGGCTCCAAAGCTACAGAGAAACCCTGTCTTGAAACCACCCCCACAAAAAAGATATTAGAAATAAATATATATCAAGTTAAAAAGGAGACTGCTTCTTTGTAGAGGGAGGTCATGATTTTTCAAATGGGCTTTATACTAAAGATTCCAGCAGGTGTGAATGAAAAATATCAACCTTCTTTCTCAGAAATAATTCCATATAAATATTTATTTTTATTATTTTTAATAATGTATACGTGTGTGTATGTATGGGTTTGTACACATGAGTGCAGATACCCTTGGAGGCCAGATGTTAGATACCCTGGATAGCTGAAGTTAAGGGTTGTTGTGAGCTGCCTGCCTGACATGGGTGGTAGAAATCAAACCTGGGTCTCTCGCAAAAGCAGTTATATGCTCTTTACTACTAAACAGTCCCTAAAGTTCTAGAAATTATTTTTATAGTAGCAAATGTGAAGTAAGTGACTTATTCAGTCTTGAAAAAAATCTCTGCATTATGTTGGTGAATACTGGGCCTTTGCCTGTGAGGAATCTGTGGAAGAATGAGAGGACACACATAATAAAGTACCAGAGATCAATGTGGTGTCACATATACATGAAACACTGAGCACAGACAGGATGCCTCATCTGGGAGTGGTGGGGGTGACGAGAAGCACCTTTCAAAGCCCTACCCAACTCTGGGAGAGCTAGCATAGGGAAGGAGGGGAAGAGCGCTCAGGGAAAGTCATTGGAGGAAGAGAGGAGCACATGGCACATGACAAGGCAAAAGTTGTGTGGAGCAGAGGAATAAGAAGTACAGTGAGGCCTGCGGGTAGCAAAGAAGTTAGTGGAATGGACAGGAGCCAGGTTCCCAGGGCCTCCTATGTATAGAGAGCTGCTCAAAGAGGAGATTTATGTACCCCTAGGGGCACAGAATATTTCCAGAGGCAGAGAAATTGTTAGAGCCTTTATATTGCAATTGCAATCAACTCTAATAAACATATAACATGATGGTACTTCACAAAGTCCAGACAGTTCCAAATTTCTAGGGTAGATCTAGATTACAGAAGTTGACAGTATCATCTTGCTTATTTGGAATCTTCTTAGCTATTTGAAAATGATGCAATTAACTTATTACAGAATAAGATTCAAACGAGTTCTCAAAAGAAGAAATAAAATGAGGGAAATGCAAATGAAAACAACTTTGAGGTTTCACCTTACCTCAATCAGAATGACTAAGAGTAAAAAAACAATGGTCAACAAATCCTGGTGGGGGAAGGGAAACCCTTATGCACTCTTGCTGGGATTGCAAAGTGGTGTAGCAACTATAGAAATCAGTGTGGAAAATTCTCAAAAAACTAAAAATAGATCTACCATATGACCTAGCTATACCACTCCTTGGCATATGCCCAAAGGACTCAACATCCTATTCTATAGATATTTGCTCAGCCTGCTCATTGCTGTTGTAGTCACAATAGTTAAAAAGAAATGGAAACAGCCTAAATATCCTTCAGCTGATGAATGAATAGTGAAATGAGGTACATATACAATGGAATACTACTCATCTGTAAAGAAAAACAAAATCATGAAATTTGCATATAAATGGATAGAACTAAATATTATATTCAGTGAGTAACTCAGAACTAGAAATGCAAAGGCTTCATGTTCTCTCTAATTTGTGGATCCTCGCTCCTAATCTTCAGATGTTGAGTATATAACCTAGAGTAAGTACAGAGACCAAGAAATGGACCATGGGAATGGGAAAGGAGCTCTGGAGAGGAGGAAGAGGATACAGGGGAAAATGGCTAACAGGGGGGGAGTCTTTAATTGGGGAGGGGAGAGGATGACCATATCAAAGAAGGGGAAGGGGAGAGGGATAAATAACACAAAAGATGTTTGAAATAGCCATAGAGAATCTTATTATTTTGTAGTCACTTAAAATTACATATAATACGTGTGTGGGGGGGAGGGAGGGAAGAAGAAGGGGAGGGAGAAGAAGAGGAAGAGGGAGAGAGAGAGAGAGAGAGAGAGAGAGAGAGAGAGAGAGAGAGAGAGAGAGAGAGAGAGAGGATATGTATGTAGTTTAAATGAAGTTATAGCACTTGGGATGGTAATGTCTCCTCCCAAGAACCATCTAACAAAAATCTGATACTAGGCATGAAAAAAACTCCTTTTGAGTTCTGGGTGAGGGGAGTTCAAGAGACTTCCAAAACAATATAGGCTCCTAGAAGTTGAACCTAAAAACCCTACTGCTAAAGATACCATGCATTTTTAGACACAGGACTCGGAGGATTTCAGCTGGATCTAACCCCAAATCCTCCTCCCACAGTTCTATATAAGCTACTAAGGGAGAGAAGCAGTCAGTAGTCCCACTCAGCTGTGATGGCTGTGAACCACAATAGTCAGCATGGTCAAGACACCTTTAAAGGTACAACAGCAGCACCTATACCTTGTTGGTAATAACAGCTGTCTAATCAGACGTAAGGTAAGAATATAAACTGGTGAGTCAATATGGAACAGAGCATGGGAGATCCTCAAAAAAAAAAAAAAAAAAGAAAAGAAAGAAAGAACGAACAAAATACCAGCTAATCTAGCAATCTTACATCTGAATTTATATAGCCAAAGAAAATGAACTCCATCTCTTGAAGAGGTATCAGGACCCCATTAATGCAGTATTACTCAAAATAGTCAAGCTAGTATACACTAGCCTAAGTGTTCATCACTAGATGAAGGGATGAAATTATTGCTTAAAATATAACATTACTGCATTTAATTTTGAACTAAATTTTTAGATAACTCTATCACAAAGCCTATAACTGCTGCGGGACCTCCTTCTGCTCCTTCAGCTAATAGCCTTTAAGACACCAGCCCACTTGGGCGTGGTCTCTGCTGCTTTTTAAAGCAGCGGTAGCCGTGAGCTCTTTCTCTTGCTTCGGGCTCCTTTCCTGGTCATGCAAAGGGCTGTTGTCTAGGACGGTGATCTGTAAGTTTTTCCTTTAAATAAATAACCATTTTATTAATCATAATTCCAAACTGGTATGGGATTGTTTTGTGACTTACGCCTTCATATAACCAAGATGTTTTTTCTCTTATAAAAAGTACAATCCTGTAATTACTGTAACATTTTCAAGTCCAACACCTTAACCATTCAGCCACTGTGACTCCAGTAACATTTAGTAAGAAAAAAGAGAAAGATATTTTGTATTCAAGCTGTTGCTCATTTAACCTAAAATGCAAAAGAGAGAAGGGTGTGATAATACACAAACACCGACAAGCACTTTGCAAACTATTTTGAGTTTGAAGGGCACACAAAGGCATACCCACATCCAGCTAACTTTGAAGATGTCAGATTAGTGATAAATCTCATAGTGGGTGGCCAGTATATAGTTATCTACCTTGCAGTTTATATATAAAAATAGGAATAATTAAAAATACACATTTCTTTTAAAAAGTAGATGTAAAATTTCTTTTTGGATATTCTTAGATAATAATGAAATTACTGTTGCATATCATTTAATGGTCCCAATTTTTGTTTTTTATTATAAGTGAGATATATACTTATATACATCTTAAAATATAAAAATAAGATCAGCAGTAGAAGATGTGCCACAATCCCAACCTTAAAAAATGATAGTAATTCAGGGAATGTTTTTGGGACTGGTGTTATGAATGTGAATATACAAACATCCCTATTTTCTAAACTGTGCCTGATGAAGACAATTTGCTATAATTATTCTTCTACAAGTTTCCCTCACATGTGTTCCTGGGGAGGAGTCTCCTGACAGCTGACCTCATGATGTACTGCATACAAAGCTGATAACAAACAGACGCTTGTCCGTTAAGTTCACCACCATCAACCTGAGAGCGTTCCCATCTGCCCAGGATGCCACTTTCTAAGGAGAGCCACTTTGGTCTCACAGCAGGGCCCATATTGGGCAAGACTTCTTGCAGATCCCTGGCTTTAAATGACATAGCCACTTAAGGTCACTTGACAAGGGTTTCAGAATAAAATACATAATTCCCAATAGTTTTACAGTACCCACACAGGAAAAACAATGGAAGAATTTACAAAGGTTAAGGACAGAGTAAGAATCCTGCAGTGGCGGGTAAAGATTCCTTGAGTAAAGTCTTTATGATGGCAACACTATATGTTTTATATAAAAAACGTGCACTCTGTGGTAATAAAACCATGAGTGCAAATGTGTACAAATCTGTTAGGGAGACCCGCCGCCTCCAGAAAGAAGGGCTTGAGAAAGGACAAGGAAAACATTTAGTTTGCATATATTTTGATAAATACATAGACAATTTGTTTTCAAGAGACAAAAGCATGTGCATGTACACATAGATACGTGCTTTTAAACATTCACATATGAGGGAAAATGTTTATTTAAGGTGATGAGCTTGGAAACAAAGTGTCTATATTCAACATCCAGCAGCAGAAGCTAGAGAGAGCTGACAGAGGTGAAATACTACAGTACTTGGGCTGGAGAGATGGCTCAGAGGTTAAGAGCACTGGCTGCTCTTCCAGAGGTCCTGAGTTCAATTCCCAGCAACCCACATGGTGGCTCATAACCATCTGTAATAAGATCTGGTGCCCTCTTCTGGCCTGCAGGCATACATGGAGGCTGAACACTGTGTACATAATAAATAAATAAATCTAAAAAAAAAAACCAAAACAACTACAGTACTTGCACAGTAATTCAAGTTCTTTACTTTATAAAGTTTGGTAGTGATTTAATTCTCATTTACAGTGTGTATATAAAATCAATTTAAACTTTTTTATTCAGAAAATATTTTGGACAATATCTAATCCAATGAATTGGGTTGTTTTTCACTTAAAGGTGGAATTCTACAATATACATACATTGTACTTGCTAGCTTAATAATTCAGTTTTCTTTTACCAGATAATTCTAATCACTCCAGAAACAGAAGACAAAGCCATCGTGTAGGCTTTGGTTTGTGTCAGATTCCTTGGAATGCCTATATGAAAAATTTTTATGTCCATTACTCACTTTTATTTTGAAAAACCAACCATGAAGCAGTCTTTATAATAAAATCCTATCTTAAAAGTTTAAAGAAAAACTTTGTTTCATATTTTATTAATTGGATATATGACATCAAATGAAGATAAAGAAAAATTAAATTGGTAAGGACAAAGATTTGCATTAGGGGGTCAGGAAGGACACTTACCTCCAAAAGAAGAGGGCCTAGTGACTCCTTTTCTATCACACCTTGACTGCTGGATGAGATGTCAGACTTCTGCACATCATCATCAGTTGTTGATTTCTCTGTAACAATAAAACTTTAAAAACTATACATCCAAAGAGAGCTCATTATAATCAGAGCAGTTAAGAAGACAGACTTATACCATTGCTATAAGGAAGATTTTTTTATTTTTTAAGAAAATTATAATAATTTAAAGACTCATTAAGTTCAGGTAGATTACTGTATGTGAAAGAAAAGCATTTAAAATTTTAGGGAAACTGAAGATGGAAATAATTATGTGTCAGGTAATGGCCTAAGGAATGGGAACAGAAGTGACAGGCAGTTCTGGGTCCTGTCTGTAGAGGAAAGAGGCATTCCTATCTGTCTTCCTCTACCCTAATCTGGCCAGCGGGATGCAGACAAGTCGGCCATATTTATTACATGTGATGGAAATAGCCTAGGAATGGCAGCAAAATCCACAGGGGGAGTCTGAATCCTTGACACCTACCTAGATTATTCTGTTCAAGACACTGCATTTTGTTCAAGTCATTACATTTATGCCTCCTATAATCCTCTCAGGATATGTCTTTACATTTTTATATTAATCAACGTCTAATATCTCCATAATGATGGTTATAAATAGATTTTATTGGTAAATCCAGGTGTATTTTATATTTTGCATATTATCTATTTTATTGTATATTTTTATATATTATATTTTGTGTATAGTTTAAAGTTTTCAAATTTTCTATGCCATTTAAGTCATTCCTAAACACTCCTCCTGAGCTTAAAAATTTCTCTGGCCAGGTATGATGGCACACACTTTTGGTCCTAGCACTGGGGAGAGAGTGGCAGGTAGATAGATTTCTGTGAGTTTGAAGTCAGCTTGTTCTAAACAGAGTTCCAGGCCAGGCAGAGCTACACAGTGAGACCCTGTCCCAAAACAGAACAAAACATAACCCCCTAAATCTAACAACAGCCACACAACCAAACCCAAACCCAATAATGAAAATCCTTCTGTACTTGGCCAGATATCAGACCCCAGCAGCATTTCTTCTAGAACCCTCTCCACGTGCTCCAACTGCAACTGTTTCTCATGTTTTGCTAGATGTCTACACAACACCTATTGTCTGTGTCTCCTTTCCCATCCTTCTGTGTTAAGATTCCAGTTTCCCTGGGTTAAGAGCCTACATCTCTGTTTCTTAGATTACTACTAAGGCTCTGATGGCAGTGTCTGAAAAAGGGATAACAGAAGATCCCTGTTTTCCATTCATAATTCTGTCACAAACACAGAGTTACAGGTCTAGAAGTCTTGTTTTCAATGTTACTTGGAACTCATTCTGAAAGCAATCCATTGTACTTGAGACCTCTCTCTGATTTTTCTCCTTGGCATTTTAACATGTCCCCTAATTGTGCATGGGTGTGAGCACCTTGTACTAACTGTGCTGGGCCTGTATGAGTGTGTGTGTCTCGCCCCAACCTCCCTTCTTCTTTCCCTAGCTCCCCCTGCCCACCCCCCTCCCCCGCTCTCCTGTTGAGACAGGGTCCTCCTATACAGCACAGGCCGACTTAGACTTGGGGTTCTCCTGCCTCCACATCCCAAGTGCTAGGGTTACAGCTGTGCTCCATCCACCATGTCCAGCTACAGGAGTGTTTTCCATCCCAAACTAAATCCTTCTATTTTCAAGAAAGGGATTTTAATTTGATATTTTTAAATTTTTCTATCCCTCTTGGCATTTAATGTCTTCTATCTAGTCTTAAACTAACCCTAGAGATTTCTTATCTTTTCCTCTTATTTTGGTTTACTTGTCTATTTTATTTTCTAAGGGATTTTTTAAAATTAACTTATATGGCAGATGTAAAACATATTGTGGGGAAAAGATACCAAGAAAGGTGTAGAAAGATATGTATATTTTGCACTTAAATTTTTTATATAAAGCTGTTGGGAACACTTTCAACAAGAAGGTATTTGAGAAAAGCCACGGCAGGGGTGAGAGTGGCACACAGTGGGTGTCATGGAGGGAGAGTGAGCCTGGGCACCTGATGGGTGTTGCCTATAGTGGCTGGGGCAGGCAGCATGAAGAGGCAAAGGAGAGAAACACAGTAATGTGCTGAAGATTTTTGTGAGCATCTGGTTTTAACTTCCAAAAGTTTGTTCTGTTCAACAGTGCAATGTCTCCTCTGCCCAAGTGACTGGCATCTTAGTTTTGTTGCCGCCCCTCACATCTCTGCTTCCCCTGTATTTCCTTTCTTTCTGCTTTTCTTTTGTAACCGCTGGCTATTCTAAGATGCCCGTGACATCCACGAGGAACTGGAAATAGCGAGGAACTGAGTTTTCACATGGGTCACCCCTCAATATCTCTTCCCTGGGACTGCATCAGTTTCCTCAGAAGAATCCCATCATCTCTGGCCTCAGATGTAAGAGAGGGCTGGTGTCTGCAGGATTCGAGCACACTTTCTCCTCTTTGCTAAATCAGCTGTCCCTGGACAGCTCTGCAGTTTCTAATCTTTAAGCCATGGAACTTGCGCTGTTTTAAATAGCAGTTGTCTGTAGACTCCTCACATTGCTGTTAATGTGAAGGCTTGGGTTTGTGCTCCTACTCATCACAGATGATTTCCTCAGCACACTCACTGAAAAGTCTAGAGCACTCCGTGAGTAGAAGTATTCTCCCAAAGGGCTTTACCTTTGTTTATGGTAGGCAACCCAGGGGATTAGTGGTGTAGGGTTCCCAGTAAGTATGGGTGCTATAAATATGAACCTCAAAAAATATAATGGGTTTTTCCACCCCAGAGGACTATTTCTCCCATTGCAAGCTCAGGCAGAGAGAGGCAAGCTTCCTTAGACAGGTCAGAGAGATTTTCATCAAGGAATTACTGTATATTAGCTCTATGCCAGGGCCTCAGGTCCCACCCCATAACTTGTGTCTCCAGCTTCAAGGCCCTATCACACTGGACTCCAAAACCTCACGGGCTAATTACTTTACTAGTACTCAAGTTAATTTAGTGAGCCATTTTATAATACCAAGAAAGGCTCTTTGGCTCAATAAAATAAAAATTATCTAAACAAAAACATTTCTGTAATAAAATTATGAAGCAATGAGGGCTCTTAATAATGGAAAAGTCAGGTGATACGTCACAATCCCATAACAACTAAGAATATGGCCTTTATTTTTACCTTGCTCCATTCTCTTCATTAGCTGTATCTGATCTACTGTTTTCTTCAAAATCTTGCATTTATCTGGTTTTACACTCAAGCTGTCAATGTCACTGATGTTGGCAGATAGTAATTCAGCTAGTTCTTCTAAATACTTATTTTCTTGTTCCCTGCGCCTCTTCTCAGTACTGTTGCACACACAAAAAGAAATCTGGTTAGCACGCATTTATAACATGTTATTTCCTTCTCTGACCGAAGATATTAATGTTCACACATTTGAAGGAAATCTTGTTTTTACTTAAAATATAAAACCAGATTTAAAAATCGAATTAAAATCACATCTAAAACTCAGACACTGCAAAATACTCAAGTATACAAAAATAACTCTGGCTAAAATATAATAAAGAGAATGATTTATGACAGATAGGTTTTGTCAGGTATGTATAAACCTTTCAAATAACAAATGGCTACCAGATATTAAAGGAACCAGACAGACAGCAAGTCTACTCCTTATACTTGTGGCTACTGTATGTTTGAAATAGAATGTGAATTTTCAAGTATTTTTGCTACAGTTTAAGTAGCATTAATGATTATAACTCAGATGAATGAATTGTAATGAGGAACCTGATAAGGTCTTCATTCTTACTCTCATAGAAACATTTGTTGCTCTTTATGAAAAAAGAACTGATCCAAAGTACAATCTAAAAAGTAAATACTAGAGAACAATGGTGTATAGCTTCTTTTAGATATAACAGAAAACAAAAGCTGCACATAGTTCTTGTCATCTCTGAACAAAACCAGACATGACCACCTTAAAGCGAACGTCAGACAGACAGCACTTTAAACAGTCTGATGAATATATGGAAGAATTACTGTCCATTTTTCTTTTCATTCTTTTCCCTTAATTTATTTCGCCAAGTCACCAGAAACTTGCTTTCTGTAATGCTTTCAAAGATGGTAAAATATTACTCTAAAACTTTCCATTATCCAAATAAAAGAGAAAAGCCCGTTCATGACAAGCTTTGTTTTACAAATAGCAGTTAAAAATCATTTGGCTGCACATAAAAGTGGTAGGAAAAAAGAGGTGAGAAGAAAGAGAAGTCAGTTGCTAAAAACCTTACAATAAACAACAGTTAAACACTTATTCAACACAGTGTGCTGGAAGAACACAGTCAGCTAACTTACTACATTTGCTATAAAACAAAGTACTACAAATGGTACATATCTCCAAACATAATCAAATGTAAAACTCTAGCAACCACACATTCTGTCTTTATCTGTTAAATCTTTCATTACTGAGGAATTACTTCCACTTTGCTTAGTAAAACTATCTTAAGAACTTAAACAGAACACAGCAAGGCATCTCGACAAACTTCACTCTGAGGCACTGAAGCAAAGCACAAATAAAATGAGGAACATATTTTCATATTCACAAGGATTTATCTGTAACATGATAGTATTTGAGGACATGTGATTTTACCTTAGGGAACCTCACAGATAACAGCCACGTTTAGTAGATTAAGTATTGAGCAGGGACTGTTTAAACTAAATTTCAATAGGGAGTGAGAAATTTAGATTTACTTGGTGAAACTCCCTCCCCCCGATACTTTTCATTTGTTGGTTTGTTTTGAGACAAAGTCTTACTATACAGTCCAGGCTATTCTTGAGCTGGTGATCAACCTCCATCTACCGTGAAGTTGCTGGGATTATATGTATGTACTTCCATGGTCAGTCACCAAACATGTTTTTGCCATTAAGTTTTGAGTAATACTGAAATGCCGGAAACCATTACAGTTGTCCCAATACAGAAAGATGGAATAAGAAGGTATATATAGTGAGGAATAGCAGATGTCAATAAAATGACAAATTTCAGAGCAGGGAAATAAAAATCACCTTTAAATGAAGCAGTCAGTAACTACATAGAAAAAAAAAGACAGCAGACATGCTCAGAGTCAAAACTGAAGGAATAGAGAGCACAGAAACTCTATCTTAAAGGGAAAAGGCTTTCCTTACTACTTTAGAGCAACTTCTTCATTTGCTAAATCCCTTTATTACCTTGCATGTGGCAGACACACTAGTTAATGCTATCCTGAGCTAAATTTTCATGATTACAATTGGCCTCACAATCTTATATGGTGCCAGTTTCAGGATCCCTGTGAATACCAAATCTGGGCACTTGCAAACCCTTTATAAAATGGCATATTAGTTGCATATCCTATGTAAATTTTTCGTCATGCTTAAAATCATCTTTGTATTATTTACAATACCTAATGTGATGCAAATGCTGCATAATTAGTTGTCATCCTATATTTAGGCAATAACACCATGCAAAAACATCAACACATGTTTGGTGCAGGTGTCATTTTTTTTCTAGAATACTTTTGATACTATGGATATGGAAGGACTGCTGTATCTTTCCTTAGTTAATGTACTAGCAAACTCAATAAACATTCCTAAATTTATCATATGAAAGATAATTATGTGATATTTCCTAAGCACCCTGGAGTAAATTATATATAGCTCCCACTTAAAAGGAAGTAGAAACGAAACAGGCCTTTGTTATACTTGGTGACAAAAACCACAATACTATAGAAATACACAGAAATGGTATTTCACCCCAGAGAAATAACAGCACAAGTTAGAAGTAGGGAGATCTTATTTTCTAGAAAGCTAACTTGGCTTTATCAACTGTATAAAGGAAGAGTGGAAATATGAAATTCAAAACCTATACACAATAGATGAGTATGGCCAAACCACAGAGGTATATGGATAGGAGGAAGTGTAGGCCAGATCAGCAATGTCACCTGTCTGGTCACTGACTAGCTAGCTATCCAACCTCAGACAAGGGACAGCAATTTAACCTTTCTGCTTCAATCTCCTTGTCTGACCACTTGGATAATGACATAAATGACCTCCTAGGGTTTGTGAGGATTAAAAACATAAGGCATGAAAATGAATTGCTAAATTCTTGGCTTATAAATAAATAAATAAATAAATATAAATACCATCTAGTATGACTTTAATTAGAATGATTTATTTTTTTAGAAAATAGGGAACCCAAAAGGATTTAAGAAGAATTAGTGGCATGGTCGGATCTGCAAGTTCCTTGAAGATAGAAGACCTCTCTCTCACTTCATTTATATCCTTACAACAGCACACAGATGGCGCTTGCTAAACAGTTAGCACTTAATACACACTTGTTGAGTTAAGCTGGAAATGCTAAGGAAAGATAAAGCATAGATAGCCACCATTTAAAACCAGCATTTTTATCTTCATTTTCTTAGAACAAATGAGGGGTTGGAGAGATACAAGCTACCTGAGCACGGGAACCTGTAACAGAGAAGTCGCTCTGTCTAGGGCTCTTTAGATAGTCATGTTTGGCTCGGCTGCATGGCTGGCAATACCTTGTGAGGCCTAACAGATGCTCTTTATGATTAATGAGCTCACAGTCTGTTTGGGAAGACAGCATATAATAATAAGACCAAAGGAAGCATTGCAAGGTGGCATTAATACACAAGCAGCTTCAAACTAATAAATTTCTGATTTTCCATATCAAAGATAATGCTTTATTAAAACTGAAGCCCATACATATAAACCTGAAGGAGTAAGTGCTTTCAAATATCTTTCAAGCAAACATCAAGATAATTATCTCAAAACATTCAAAGAGGAGAAAAAGAATAAATAAAAATTTTGGTATTTGTAATGATGTTATCATGTACAGACACACATACACATAGGTAATTTACAAATAAACGATTACAAAAATGGGGATTGTTCAGCACAATAAGCAGAAATGTTACTGATGCCCACACATGTTAAAATTCATAAACATTAATATCTATCAATTGGAAAACACAATATGGGCATGTGGTGCATGCCTAGAATCCCAGCTCCCAGAAGTTGATGTAGGAGGACTGATCCAAGTTCAAGGCTAGTATGGACTACAGAATGAAACCCTGCACAAAACAACAACAACAAAGAAATTATGAAAAAATACAAATATAACTAACAAAATATTAATATAGGAACATAGTATCAATTTTATATGGTTGTTATATGTAGCTTTTTAAGTCTCTGTTCTTATATATTCAAAATTTCCTCAAATGAGAAAGCAAACATAAAAGACAATAATTTTATTTATTCTTAAGTTTTCCTTTAAGAAAAACTTAATTTATATGTAGAAACAAACAATGCACTAACTATGACAACACACATCTGGTTCAGATCTTGGCATAAACTTTTATCCTAGCATCTGGACATGTGTGCTTGAGTAATTAAGACAACTGTTCTGTGAGGAATGGTCAGTCACTTTTCTTTTTTCAGACTCTAGCCCTAGCATTTTTTATTATTAATCAAATTTATTCATTTATTTTACATCCTAACAGCAGTTTCTCCTCTCCCCTCTCTTTCCATTCCTCTTCCCCGACCCCAGGAAAAGCAGGCAATCAACAGCTGAAGAGCTGCTGCGGCCTTCTCTGGAGATCAGTGTCATCAGTTGGTGTGATTCTGCGCTCCTTGTCCTGGGGAACATCTGGGAATGTTTACAGACAATCTTTATTACAACTAAGACACGACTGGCATGTTGGTATACAAACAGCAACAGTGCTAAACACCTACAACACACATAAAAGCCTCCACAACAGAAGATTTTCTGGTTCAAAATATCAGTAGTGTAGAAACTGAAAACAACTTAGTCTAGCTCCTAGAAGCCGAATGGAATAAAATCTATATATTTCTCTTGTCAGCTGAGAAAATTCTTTTACCCTGAGTGAGGTTTCTTCTTCACCTGGCACTTGTTAGGATTTCCTTAGCATTCATTTCTCAATGTAGTCATATTTTAAAAAATCACAGCAAGTAGTTAATGCCATAAATAGTAATTTTAAAAATAAATATTGTAACAATGTACTTCTTAGCTTCTAAGATAGCACTTAAAGGTGTTCAATAGACTTATTTATTCATTTGACAGGATTTATTGTCCTTACTAGTTAAAAGCTACATATTGCACTGTGACTAGGGATACAATGGCGAATGAGCAGATAACATCTCTTACCATATATGCTACATGGTAAGCCTACAGTCTAGCTAAGACACTAAGAATTCATGCAATGAGTATACACTCTAGCAACAGCCTGCAGTTATGAATCAAAGCCATAAATACATACAAAACAGATATATGAAAAGGGGAGCCGCATGGTGGTGGTCCACACCTTTAATCCCAGCATTTGAGAGGCAGAGTCAGGTGGACCTCTGTGTTAAAGGCCAGCCTGGTCTACAGAGCAAGTTCCAGAACAGCCAGGGCTACACAGAGAAACCCCGTCTTGGTGGCAGAGGTGTAAGTGTGTGTGTGTGTATGTGTGTGTGTGTGTGTGTGTGTGTGTGTAACGACAAAACCAACCAATCAAGCAATAAAGTGTGGAAGGATTGATCTAGTAGTTGTAGGAGGAAGAGCAGCCTCCCTTTAAGGAAGTAATGATCAACACAGTATCTACAATATACCTATAGGTTAGTCGTGAAAATAAAGAGGATGCAAGTTGAATGGAAAGAGAAGCCCATGCAAAGACTGGGAGGGGGACACAGAATGTTTCAAGTAAGCAGAAGGCAGGCGGCCACTCAGCGTGGAGTAGATGGAACAAAGCTCCAAAGTGTTGGGGGAAGGGTACAAAAGCTCTGCCAGAAACAGAAGTGTACTCCTACCTTGATGCCAGTGTGTCACATGGCGATCCTTTTCTCTTATGTGAGTCTGGGTTCGCAGGGTCGGATGAACTGTCCCCAAGGCCACTCATGTTGACAAACTTCACACCTAAACAATAAGGGTAAAATAAAAAATAAACCTCTCATGAGCTCTCTAACCAAATACCGGCAGGGGAAGCCTCCTGTTACTTCTAAACAAAAGAACTACAGCCTAGACCCAAACAGTGACTAGGTGATGACAGCCACCACAAGCACCAGCACCTAACATTACAGGGGACTCCAACTACTCGTTGCTATACTTACTTTTCTAAATCAGTGAATAAAATTAACAATCCCTATGGAAAATGTTATAATCAATCAGGATGAAAATTTTTCCAGGATAATTAAGTACAAATATATTTTACCAAGAGAAAAATCACTTCCATGTGTAAATGTGAAAAACAGGACTCTGAAAAATATTTATTATTATTGTTCATATTCAGAATGATTATTCAGACCTTACTTTGCAAAAAGGCTTAAAACAACTTTACTCACAAAGCTGGAGATTTTATACTCATAGAAAAATGAACAATATACATATGATTAAAGTTAAGTGATAAGCTCAATTTGGATTTTGAATTGTACTTTCCACGCATGCCTAACCTTGTGTTTACACCATCCAGCGACCAAGATCAAGTGTTTAGTCTACGTTAGGATCTTGGTATGGATGCCAGAGAACACAGAGTCATCCCTTAGCATGTCAGCCAGGTTTTTACACGTGCCAGTTTCTGATCTGTCTGCATCAATCACTGCTCTGCAGAATCCCAAGGGAATGCAGAACCCTACCCTTGGAGTCATCACTCCCTTTTGGATTTCAATAGTGCCAAATACTACCATTATGTTTTACTCCATTTACCCTCAAAAAAGGAGAGCAAACTCATGAGATGGGAAGACTTGGAGCTCTTCCTTACATCTAAGTTATTAAACACCACAGCACTGTGTGTGAACAGTCAAGCTGGGAACACTTAAAAACTAGTGAAAACTATCGTAACCTCTCACACAGACTTAATCCTCTCCTAGTTCTTTCTAAAACTCATTTTCTTGCTCTCTTCTAAAGATCAGACTATTGCCATCTTCTCACTAGATAAACAATCCCTAAAATTTTAATCATGCAGACAAAAGGAAATATTTCTAATTTCTCCATATTAGAAGTATAGTTTTGAAATTATCCAACACTCAAAGTATTCTTTAGCTCTTTAGATAGGATTTTGTTATGATGCAGTCCAGGCTGGCCTGGGATTAGCAATAAAACCCAGGTTGGCCTCAAAGCCCCAACCCTCCTACCACCCCCTCCAGAATGCTGGGAATACAGGTGTGCCCCACCACACCAGGCTAGGACTGCAATCTTGCAATTGCTTTTAATTCTTTTTTCTTGTTTATCTGTCATTTGTAATTGCTACCCATGTCCTGCCAATTCTTTCTTAAGAGATTTCATACTGTCTCCTTCTTCAGTTTTAGATATAATGATGATTCTAGCTTGGAACCAAATATCTCAAAGATTCCAGATTAATGTAAGAGGAAGTGTGTCACTGTGGGGGCAGGCTTTGAGGTTTCCTATGCTCAGGATACTGCCCAGTGTCTCAGTCAACTTCCTGTTTACAGTAAGATGAGGGACTCTTAGCTATTCCTCCAGCACCATGTCTGCTTGCATGCCGCCATGCTCCCTGTCACGTTGATAATGAACTGAACCTCTGAAACTGTAAAGGGAGTCATCCCAATTAAATGTTTTCTTTATAAGAGTTGCTGTGGTCATGGTGTCCCTTCCAACAAATAAAAACTAAGACAACATATAATCTATATAGAAACAAATAATGCAATATATACAATCTGCTTATTCAAAAATGCACTATAGATGTTAATTTTAGTTTCATCATCAATAAAACTCTAAATAAAATTCTGGGCTACATGACTATGTTCCTAGCAAAGGTAACTTAAAAAATTTAAATTTTTAAAACTGACCTTAGTGTGGGAAGCAGCCCAGTTTAAGTGAGCATCTAATGTTCATTGAGCTCTGTGCATATAATAGCACAAATTATTTCAGGCCCTGGACACCCAGCTGTGAATACAATTTGTAAAATCATTATTTTGATAGTCTCTTTTCATTTTGAGGGATGTAAATGATAAATTTTAAAAATAATGTACAACCCTGAGGGTGTGAAGGGGAAGCCAGTATGACAGGAGGGAGTCGGGGAAGCATGACAACAGCAAACTGAAGGCAGGGCATAACCTTTCTTTTTCTTTCGAGAAACAGTAATGAACTGTGGCTGGGACCGGGGATGGAAGAATGATCATGAAGTCAGAGGACAACAGGAGGCAAAGCCAGGTGAGGGCTCACACAAGCTGAGAGAAGAGCAATGCCCTTGTTAACATGCTTCTGTAGCTGAATCCCACAACAGGAATCCCTGTTATGTGGCTAGCCGCCCCAGCCTCAACATGCCATAGCTCATTTGCTATCCGAAGCTAAGCAGGACTGAGCCTGGCTAGTATTTAGATGAAGATTATCAGCTAAGAAGATGTTATCATAACTAACAAAACAATAATCTTATTTATTTATTTATTTAACATGGAGAATCAAAGAAGCATCAGTAAGGTTAACCCAGTATCACAGAAATAAAGATGCCACTTTATTTTCACACAAGAACAAATATATATATATATATTAAATATTTATTTATTATGTATACAGTATTCTGTCTGTGTGAAGGCCAGCAGAGGGCACCAGACCTCATTTCAGATGGTTGTGAGCCACCATGTGGTTGCTGGGAATTGAACTCAGGACCTTTGGAAGGGCAGGCAATGCTCTTAACTGCTGAGCCATCTCTCCAGCCCCAAATAAATATATTTAAACGTATTTATTAAAATAGGCCTAAGACAAGATTCCCAAGTTAAATATTTGCTGAATTATTCTGAAGGAAGGAGGTAGCAGACAAATAGGTGCCCTATAAAACTAAGAACTAGTATTCAAAGAGTCAGAGGAGAATCTCCAGTAATTTGTTGATGGTATTATTCCTATAGTAACTGTTTTGTATTTATAAAACATAACACACAGCACAATACAAAGCCTCCAATGGGGATAAACTTCAGCGCTACTGTATGTGGACTGACTTTATATTTGGTTGTTAGGGAATATAACTAGGGGCAGCTAACAAAGCCAATTTGCATATTATTTTTAGAAGACAACCTGTCCAAGTGAAAAGTTTTTAAGGGTTGCTAAATTATACCTAGTCTCATGCAATTTCTAAAGAGTCATTTCCATAACCAGAAACTACATCTATTTCTGGTCAGCTGTGCCTGGCTAAACTAAATGGGTGACGGCACAGGACACAGGACCATAAATACTCTTAAATTCAATTTTTCTACAAGAAAAATTTGTTATTTGTCTCTCAGATTGAGCATAGAACTGATAATTTTAAGAACCAGCACCAGTTAGCTAACAAACAACTCTAGGAACATGCCTTAGTGTGCCCAGCAGGCAAGAAGCACAGAAAGAAACATACAAGATGAAGGTGGCACACCAAGAGCCAAAGATTCCCAAACCGATCCTCTGTATGAAGAGCAATCATGATGGAGTACTCTTGCACTGGCTAACTTGTATATAGAAATCTTTCCAGAACTAGAGTCCTCAGACACACACCTTACATTCTTTACAGCCACTGAAAGATTTCTCATGTGGCAACAAAGGATGAGGACTTTAGAATATTCACTGCCCTTTCATGGCTGAATGATATCCCACTGTTTGGAGATACTCTGTTCTGTTTATCCATGTGTCAGTTGGTAAACATTTAAGTCATTTCCTCTGCTGGGTATTTTCAACAACATTTTTATGAATGCTTATGCATAGCTTCTGTATATTTGCTTTAATTATCTTGAGTATAAACCTGGGAATGGAAGTACTATGTCCTCTAACTTTCTGGGAAAATGCTAAGTTTGAGGTGAAAATATACGAGGATTCCAATTCTATATTCTTGTCAAAAGCCTATCCAAGTGGGTATAAAATGGCACCTTATTATGGCTTTGATTTATACTACCTTAATTGCTTATAATTCTGAGCATCTTCTCACATACTTCCTGGACTCCTTGTATCTTCATTGGAAACAAAGCTCATTCAGAGCCTTTACTTAGTTTTTTTATACTAAATGTTATGGCATTTATATATTTACTATGTACATTTAAGTTATGATGTTTCCAGACACAAATATATAGTGAACTAGTATTATTATGAAGCAAATTAATCCCCATAATCTCACAGAGACATTGTTTTTGCTGCTGCAAGAGCAGTTATCATCAAATCCTAAGTACAATGTGCTGCTGTTAACTGTACTGCCTGTTATAGAAGATCTTTACACTTGTTTGCTCAATTGATAGAATGATGATCTTATAAACTCATTGTTTATTCTAAACACACTGCTTATTTGTCAACACTTCCACTTAGGAATGATAATTAGAACTTACTTTACAATAACCAAGAAGCTTCCCAGGCCAAGAACATACTTCCATAAAAATAAATAATGCTCAATCAGTAATTGTTTTCCCTCCATACTTTTATAGTGACAAAGTTCTTAACATCTTCCCTACCTGGGAGACTTCCTTGTTCATAATGAATCCTCAAAGCAGATATAGTCAAATCAAGTGCTCCAGAGGGCAGCTTCTGAGGGAATGGAGTAGTACAATGTTGTTCAGAGATGGCTCTAGTCGATTTGCTCTCACCTCATTTAAGGGCAATTACATGAACAACTAAAATAAATGAGAAGAAAAAAGCAAATGGGAGGTTAGGTTGCCATTTTATTCTTTAAGAAATAATAAAGGTCAGCAATATGAGAGAAATGCAAATTTTCAAGTCGAATGGAAAAATATTTCCATAACACAATGGATGAAGATCTGAATTTACAGGCAAAGACCTTCCTGGTGATGTTATTTGAGACAGCTTGCCACTAAGGGAATGCATAATTACATTCTGCTCAACTTCGGAGAGACCCACAGCGAAGGCTTTCAGAAATCATTTCTGGCAGCATTTACATGCTCATCCTTTTCATTACCTATAAATTATGATTTTTCACAATTTCAGCTATTTCACTATTTCAATTTATATAATGTTCTTCCTATTTTTAAAGTTATTTTAACATTTTACTTTCAAAATTTTTGTTGGAAAAGTTTACATGCTTTCATATTTAAAGTCAGTTGAGCTCTGGTTCCAACAATAATAGATCCTCTTGTACTATACTAATCTGCTCACAGATAAGAATTATAAACTGTGGACAAAATAGAAAAGTAACTGTTTGAAGACACTGGAAAGTGATCAAAGCAGACTCAAATTGTAGATCTGACTGTTTTTCAAAGAAGGGAGCCACACTGGGTGGAACACATGCTTGGAAGGCTTTCTCTTTAGGGAGCTTTTTGAAGACTCCCTTGAAGTGCTGGGAGGCTGAACTTATAGATGAAAAATCACATCTAATAGGCTTTAGGCAGTAGTGGATGCAGATCCAAGCTAACAGAAAACTTGAAATTAGTTGACACAATTATCTACACTCCAAATTCTTAAACTGCAGCTAGCAACTCCATCTGGGCTCATCTAACTTAATGTGGGAACCACAGAAATTCTGGCAACAGTAAAAGGTTTCTGTACATTCAAAGACCCAAAATTAATTTGAAATTAAACACATGAAGTGTCTGAAATGTTTCTGGCAGTGCCCATTCATGTTGCATCTCATGACATCTCTGTAGCTTTGGTTCTAAACACACAATATGCACACTTTGCACTACATGTGCCTGCACACCACAAAATGCTAACAGTGATGCCTGAAATGCTTCAGATTTCAGATCACCACATGCTATGAATCATGGAGTTGGACTGAATATACAAACCTTTCTGCTCTTAGAGAATATAATTGTTTAATTAAGAAAAATGAAGATGGTATTTCTGTTAGTCTTCAGCGTTTAGGTCTCAAATTAGTGTTATCTTTGGGTAGTAGCATTTAAAAAATTGATTTGAAAATGGCTGTTTAAGTGGCTGGATTGAAATTTTTTAAGACTTATTTTTATTTTATCCCTCCTCCCCCGCAGTGTGTGTGTACCGACTGAGGTCAGAAGATAGTGCCTGACCCCCAGTTATAGACATTTGTGAACCACTTGTGAGCCACTTGCTGTGGGTACTGAGAAGCAAATTTGAGTCTTTGAGGAGGGCAGCAAATGCTCTGGACTATTGACTCCTCTTTTGAGCTCCTTCAATTTTATTTTTTAAAATATAATTAAATAAATTTGGCTTGGGATTGGGTTAGAATTTCTATTAATTTCTGAAATGGTCCTAAATGTGCTTTTGCCATTTTGTACTACATATTTATGTGGAGCAGCTTTCTCAGCACTGACAACTAAAAAAAAAATATTAATTTTGAAAACCACCAAAGATGCTCTGCATCTTGTAGTATCAAACATTCAACCAGGATTTCATTCTCTAGTTAATCTTTTCTTAAAGATTTGTTTTATATGTGTGTTTTGCCTGCATGTACATATGTGCAATATGTGGTGCCTGTGTAAGTTAGAAGAGGGTGTTGGATCACCTGGAACTGGAGTTACAGACTGTCATAAGCTGCCATATGGGTGCTGGGAATTGAACCCAGTTCTCTGCTCTTTGTTTTTAACTACTAAGCCATTTCTCCAGCCCAATTTTTAGTTCCTTATGTAAAAATAAACATATATATCTCACTAGTGAATAAAACTGCTTTGGTCTTTAATAAGTGGTATGTCATTTATTTTACATAAAATTGTCTTAGAAAAAATAATTGTTTTAGAAAAGTTATAATTTATTATAAGCAAATGTTAGATTTGTTTATCTATTTATTACCTAAGATCATGCAAAAATGTCTCAGAGCAAAAGGAGTGCACAGTGGAAATAGTTAGTAGACTAGGACTAGAGACCCGGGAGAATGAAAGAGTGAAGGAGGGCTGGCAATCAAATGCTACATTTAAGTAGCTTTTAGGCCATCATGTGCTCTTTTTTTGCTTTCACTTTCAGAGTAACACAATAAGTTTTGAACATATTTTTATTTTATGTCAATGGATATTTTGCCCGCATGTATGTGCATCACTTGTATAAAATGCCCACAGAGGCCAGGAGAGGGCATTAGATCCCCAAGGACTGGTGCTACATATGGCTGTTAGCTGCCATGTGGTTACTGGGATTTGAACTTGGGTCCTCTGGAAGACTAGCCAGTCCTCTTGACCACTTACCCATCTTTCCATTCCCCAGAGTAGTGAAATTCTTATACTGAGTGTCCTGAAGAATCACCAGTATAGATTTAACAGGTTCTTAGCAATTTTCACACAAAACTGGATTTTCTCAGGTTTAATATGATAGTTATTAGTATTTAGGCTGCTTCCTATCTTAAAATTTTTGTTGACAGTTGCTCCTATTTTCCTCTTTCTCTAATTTATGACTTTAAAAACTCCTTACTGGTTTTATTTTTTGTTTGTATTGTCTTATCTGTGATATGGAGAGGGACCAATATTCAATGCCTGCTCAAACTATCATGTCTACCTGGATTAAGTATTGAATGCTATTTCTAACTTCATTATTTTTAGTATTAGTTATTTTATTTTGTAACATTTAAAACCCTATTTCATATGTTCTTAAACATCTTAGCTCTGCAATTTCAAAATTCACCATTCTGACATTCTTTTTAAAACAAACAATAAGTGAAATTATTGGCTAAATAAAAACTTTTATAAACAGCTATGAAATATAGCAGGTCTGGGCAATAATTTAACCAGAAAGGGACACAGGCTGAAACAATGCCTCTGTACATACAGAAAGCACTATGAACTGTGACTTTTAGAGGAAGCAGTAAATAAATGATTCTTTTCCATTAGCAACAGCTGATTTATGAGATGGTTATCAAAAGTAACCACTGCCTAATGTTCTTTCTGTAAGACTTAAAAGAAATTCCAATCCCTAAGAATGATGGAGTCTCTAATCCAGGTATTTTAATCGTTGAGTACTGCAGAAGTCATGTTACTAATAACTTCTAAACTACAAGCTCTTTCACATTATTTTAATAAGTTAGTGCAGATTCAAGGTTAACTTTGTTATACGATGATTTTTATCTTCCTTAGGATACTTTCTGATGTGGGTATGTTCTGGCTTGAGTAGAAATGTCTCCCTCAGGCTTGTGTATTATACTTGGTCCCCACTGGGGAAGGTTATGAACCTTAGGCAGGTGGAAGTATGGCCCTGTGGAGGGCTTTGAGGGTATAGCCTGATCCCATTTCTTGTTCTTTCTTTCTGCTCCAGTTGTGTTGAATACAATGAGATAAGTCAGCTTCCTGTTCCTGCGGCCATGTTGTCCCTACCGGTTACCACGCCTCTCTAGCTATGGGAGACTCTGTCACCATACACCAAGATAAACCCTTTCTCCTCAAAAGTAGCTCTCATCATAGTAGTTTTTCACAGCAACAGAAAACTAACGCAGGGCAGAAATGAATAAAGTAAAAACTCCCAGTGAGTTCAAACTAATAGCTTAGATGAACAATGCTGTTATCCAGTAGTGAACTGTAACAAACAAATCATTAACACTTTGTGGCAATTGTAACATTTTCCATAAGTGTAACATTTTTCATAATTGTAACATGATCCCTTAGTATTCTTATTAATTTTATAGCAAATAAATTTTAAGAAAGAAGATACATGAAAAATAGTGTAGAGAAAAATTTTTCTTGGAAGAGACTGTAAACTTCATGAGAAATGATGTTGCCAACTTTTCTATTAATAATGACACAAGTGTTGGGTTCCCTAAATTTAAGTTGAAAATGATATAAATAAAAATGGAAATAAAGCCATTAATATTAAAATTTACAATTCAGAAGTAAGTAAAGTTTGATTTTACTATAGGATATATTCACTTGCCTTATTGGAACCTCTGTAGAGAAGAAACTTGGTAAAAATTAATATTTTAAAACTAAAGTTCTTTTTATAACAAAATGGTAACATTTTCTTATTCTTTTTATTTTTTATTTATTTTAAATGCTTAATTTTATGATTACAAAAGTCATTTATGGAAATCTTGCCATCTCTTTCCAGAAAAATGACTTATGGCTTTTAAAAATCTGAGTAAACCTATGGGACTTTTAGAAAAATACAATTTATTACATTTGAACTTATGCAAACTGCTGTCTTGTGGCCAAAGAAAAAGCTCTAAGGGAATCTTGCTGAAAACTTGACTTAACCATGCTCAGTAAGTGGTGCAACCTCTACAGTGAGCCAGTAATAAGTCTCTGCACATGAGAAATAAGAAGAGTGAAGAACATTTATCCCAGCAATTTTTAAAAAAATATTTATTTATTATATATACACAATATTCTGTCTTCGTTTATTCCTGAAGGCCAGAAGAGGGCACCAGACCTCACTATAGATGGTTGTGAGCCACCATGTGGTTGCTGGGAATTGAACTCAGGACCTTTGGAAGAGCAGGCAATGTTCTTAACCTCTGAGCCATCTCTCCAGGCCCCAGTCCCAGCAATTTTTATAATGGTAAAATGGCAACAGCCCAAATGTCCATCGGCAGTTAAAAAAAATTAGACAGTTTGGACTATTTTACAATAAAACCTCACAACAGTGATATAAAGGAACAGGATCTCAACTATTAACATCTGCCTATGGGCACCCAAACTCCTTTCTTATGACTGAGTATTAGAAATATGAATAAAGGTATGGATTCTGGAGTCCAACTACTATGCATTTCCTGGCCGCATACTTTTAGTCTTGGATAACACTTGTTCTTTGCCAAGCAGTGTTAGGTGAAGAAACACAATATTTTTAAATGACTTCAAACAGTTTTGTAGACCTTAACTAAGTTTAACCCTCTGATAAATAACGTAAACCATCGTATTTCCAACAAGACATGTATGTGCCCGTGTGCGTGCTCTATGTCGTTTATGTGTCTGGTGTATGCAAATGAGTGTAGGGCTGTTTGCACAGGGGAGGCCAGAGTAGGATGTCAGGCACTTTCTACTTTATTGCCTTGAGGCAGATCTCTTACTGAACCAGAAGCTCACTATTTTTCCTAATCTAGTCAGTGAGTTCTTAGGATCCACCATCTCTCTTCCCCCAGTGCTAGAAGTCACAGATACCAGCAACGGGGCCAGTTGGCTTCTTTTCCTTTCCTTCCCTTTTCTTATTCTCTTTCCTTTCCTCCCTTATTTCCCTTCTCTTTTCCCTTCCCTTTCCTTTTCCATTTCCTTCCCTTTCCTTTCTTTTCCTTTTCTTTCCTTCCCTTCCCTTCTTCTCTTTCCTTTCCTTCCCTTTCCTCTTTCCTTTCTTTCAGCAGGGGTCTAAGAGACTGAAACTCAGATCCGCATATGCGTAAGTGCTCTCACCCACTAAGCCATCTCCCCACCCCTCCCATAGTTTTCACCTGACTTGTACATTACTTTAACTGTCCACATATTTCCCCTTTCAGAAGACTTACATGCCTTTATATTTTGTTTTTCATTCTCATTCTGCTTCAAGGGAGATACTGATACCTAAATCTAAGTTTTAAAAAATGTATACAAAGAAGTCAACCTAGAGTGCTTTTTTAAAATTTATTTTTCCATTCAAAAATTTCCACTTCCTCCCGTCCTCCCATTCCCCTCCCACTCCCCCTCTTCCCTTCCTCTCTAGTGTTAAGAGAGAGCAGGGTACCCTGCCCTGTGGGAAGTCCAAGGCCCTCCCCCCTCCATCCAGGCCTAAGAAGGTGTGCATCCAAATAGACTAGGGTCTCAAAAGGCCAGTACATGCAGTAGAAACAAGTCCCAGTGCCATTATCAATGGCTTCTCAGTTAGCCCCCATTGTCAGCCACATTCAGAGAGTCCGGTTTGATCACATGCTCGTTCAGTCCCAGTCCAGCTGGATTTGGTGAGCTCCCATTAGATCAGGCACACTGTCTCAGTGGGTGGACCAACCCCTCCCGGTCCTGACTTCCTTGCTCATAGAACCTTCGTCCAGTGATGGATGGAGATAGAGACAGAGACCCACATCAGAGCACTGGACTGAGCTCCTAGAGTACTTTTTTTTTATCTTGAATCTCATTTCTCATCTTCTCTTTAAGAAGACAAATTATAAATTTACAGTCAAAACTGTGGATTCAACAGTCTGCATATCAACTACTAAGGCTAAAAGATTAATGACTTATTCATCCACTATAACATTTATGCAGGAACAAAATACAGAAACCCACAGACTAGTAAATTCCAGCATTATTAATCTAGATATAAAATAAGCACATTTATCCTTAGAGATTATTCCCAAAAGGCCATCCCTACTACTTTTACACTCCATTTTAAGGCCTGCATCTGCATCCCTCTTCCTGAACTGTTTTATATTTATTTATTGTGCTTATGTGTTTACAACTATGCATGCATACCACAGCTCACATCTAGAGAGTCTCTCCCTCTACCATGTGGATCCCAGGGATCAAACTCAAGTTGTCAGACTTGGAGGCATGCACCTTTACCCGCAAAGCCATCTTGTCATCCTCTCTGGTTTTTAATTACCATTGTTTGAACTTTGTTCAAAACTAACTTTTCATTAAATCCTTCCATTCTACTCTTCTGATCTTCTTTCTTCCCTCCCTCCCTCCTCTGTAACTGTTGCAACCTAAATTGTGCACAATATTATGCTTGAATTATCTTCCACTCTCACACCACTATTTAGTTTATCCAAAAAGAAATCCCACACGCACACACATACGATTTGATATCCCACTTCTGCTCATTCTCTTCCATGTAGTTCTCAAAGCATCCTTCGCGCTAGCCTCTTGGTCCTCCCCAGTCCTTCTTCCTCACCATGAAGCCTTTATTATAATATATCCTCTGCTGTGAATGTGGCCTCAGACTTTTTTTTTAATTTGCCACATTTTAAATTTACATATTTGTTGTATGACTGTATTTACTGCTGTTTCCCCCACTAAACCGTACGCTCCCACAAGGATATTTTAAATCTAAGAACACAGAGAGAAAGGGAAACTAAGGAAGTTACTGAAACTTGGGAGAGTCTCTACATCTTAGAAAAAGCCCACTTCTGAAGCTTCATTGTACAGGGCAATCTCCCTCCCCTTCCTCGTCCTCTCCACTCCTTTCCTTTTCTGGTAGGGTAAGAGAAACACCTGGGTGTTAAGAGTCCATATTCAATTAGCTGAACACTAAACCTAACACCGAAATTTCAAGGATTTAGTTATTGGCTAAAGAACAGCTTTGCCAAGTTAGAAAGCAGCTGTCAAGGACCATCCAAATCAAGCTATTCTCATTTTCTACAACACTATCACAGGGCCAGTCCTGGTGGTGCACACCTTTAATCCCAGCACTGGGGAAGCAAAGGCAGGTGGATCTCTGTGACTTGAGGTCACCTTGGTATACAGAGTAAGTTATAGGCTACACAAGACTACATAAAACCTAATCTCAAACAAAAACACCCCAAACATTATTCAAGTATGTTAATTATCAATACAGGTTTGACATTTGTTAGAAAAATTTTATTAAATGCTCAAAGAAAACCAAGATTAAATCATCTTAGTTAATAGTTAAAATCAGCATATATTTATTAGATGTGTTTATATTGTTGATTTTTTTCTTTATGCAGCTTATATCTATTCTACCATATTGTTAATTAACAAAGACAGTCTTACATGCAAAGCTCTTCTTTGTACTTTTAAAGGTAGCAAAGAATACTCATTAAAGTTAAGCATAAAATTATTTGTATGTAGGAATTTTATTTCATTTTTCATACAACTAAATTACAGATTATCTGTTGACATAGAGGCATGATCACTGTATATACATAGAGGCTTTCGTAATTAACGCCACTCTTTATGGAATTAAAAGTTCCAGTCATGTAACAAGGTGTGTCAACATATGGTCACACTTAACTGTCTGTTCTACACAATAACATGCACAGTCCTCGGGGGGAGGAGGAGGAATGCTAAGAAGAGGCTTTAAGAAAATGTGTGGTAAACATTAGTGAGGTATTTTTAAAACAAATTATATATTTAATTTACTAAGTATACTTCATTTTTTGGTAACAGTAGTTCAATCATAAAATACTATGTAAGAACTCAGTATGTGGCAGGCACTGTACCAAATGCTGGGAAATATAGCATGAACAAGAGAGGCAGTGTCCTTTAACTTTAGGTTGGGTGACTAAATAAGTTTATAAGGAAAAGTGACATCTTAGCTGAGACCACACATAAAAATTCATTTTTTCTCTTCTGTATTGGGAATCAGACCCACATCCTCATACACATTGGGCAAATGTGTTGATCCTATACAAAATATTTAACTCCAAAATTATTTCAGTGATTTTAATCTTCTTCCTCCAATCTTGAACTTATTACTTATATAATGCCTACATTTGGACATCCAGGCAATATTCAAAGTGTAACGTGCCATCAGGACTGGGGATGTAGTTCAGTTAGTGAGTGCCTGCTTAACATACAGGAAGCTCTGGGCTCTGTCCTCAGCACTGCAGAAACTGGATGTGGTTGCATGTGCTTGTAACTTTAATATTTGAGAGGTAGAGGCAGCTTCCTCAGAAGTTTACGGTCAGCTTCAGCTACTTAATGAATCTGAGGCTAGCCTAAGCTACAAGTAACCCTGTTTCCAAAATTTAGAATAAATAAATAAATAAAGGTTTAGTGGGCCCCCAAAAATTCTCATCTCTATTGCTCAAAGTCATTACTATACCCTTATTCTTTCCCCATATCTCTATTCTTGAACTTCCTGCCTCATCCTCCTGAGTACTGAGGTTATGGACAGATGCCAAAATACACGGCTCCTACTAACTATTTCTGTCTAGTGTATATATCAGACCAGTATCATGTTAATTACATCCCACATTGTTAGCAATCCAACTCTGAGCACTTCAACAACAGATCTGACCCGTGTCAATGTCATACTCTTAATCACCGGTCAATCATGACTTCAGTAGTTTTCCACAAACAATTCACATCCTGCACTCACTTACCTATAATTCAAGCCCTCTCATTAACATAGCCTGTAATGACAGAATTTAAAAATATGACAAAAGGTAAATTAAATAAATGAAGAAAAAGAAATACAATGTTGTAAGAGTATTCTCCTTTTCAATGGCTCTCCATCCCTCTCTCTCTCTCTGTGTGTGTGTGTGTGTGTGTGTGTGTGTGTGTGTGTGTGTGTGTGTGTGCGCGTGCGCGCACGCACTTGCACGTAAGTGCAGGTACATGCTTTGCCAAAGTGCACATGCTTTGGGAACTGATTCTCTCCTGCTCCTGTATGAGACAGGGGACTGAACTCAGATATGCAGGTATGTAACTGGTGAATTTCGAGCCCTTCTCTCAGGAATTGATGGCAGGAGAGATGCCTCAGAAACAAACACAGTAACAACTCAGGAGGTCTGGCCCATATTACACACCACTTATACCTGACATTTTTTTGAACAACACACAATTGCAAAAAACTATTTTCAGGCACATGTAGACCTTCTACCAGTAAGGACATATACTGAGAAATTAAAATACATTTAAAAGGATACTAGAATATGGTAAATATAACTGGAATAAATTAAAAGACAGCACATAACATTTAGAAAAATTCCAAAGCTCCAAATGTTTAAAATTAACACATTCTAAATAATTAGCAAAAACAGAATTTGAAAAAATTAAAACAGGTAATAAAAAATAATAATGAAAAACACAAACAGTAACACATGTTAAAAATTAACAGAGGGAGAGGATGATATTGCCTTAAACTCTTTAAACTAAAGCAATCTTTTTAAGTTTTGCTCTTAAAAAACAAAAAACAAAAGCAAAAAAATATGAAAGGAGCAACTAAAATGAGAAATTAATAAAAAGAATAAAATAGAGACTTTAACACAGCAGCGGTTAAAAAGATGAACAAACGGTACTGCCTGCAGTCAGTGTGCTCAACTCTTCCTTTGACATGCCTGAAATGAACACAGCAGACAGGCACCAGTGCTGTCATCCTCTATTGTCAGGTTCCTAGTCTAAACCAGGGGTAAACAACTGGACTACAGGGCTCATCAATGCGTTTTACATTTTTCTAAATGGCTAGAGAAATCAGATCAATGTTTCATGGCACAAAAATGCATACAGCTGCTTTACTGCAGTAAGCTAAGCTTGCTGGGGTACAGTCGTGTTCATCTGCTTCTGTCCCTGGCTAATTTTGTACTCCACCAGCTGGGCTGAGTAGCTGCTGCACGGTCAGCAATGTCTGCTTCGTTACCATCTGGTCACTGATAGACAAAGGTCGCTGCCCCCTGCTCTATACATAGTCTTCCTGCTCCTCTTATACTCACTGTCAATTATGTATGCAAGCTAAGTCAGTTCAAAACCTCAGAGGTGTCCCTTTACTTCCTAGAAAGTATCTTAACAAAGTCTTCTAATATTGATCTATTGAGTGTTGAACATTTTCTCTCTCTCTCTCTCTCTCTCTCTCTCTCTCTCTCTCTCTCTCTCTCTCTGTGTGTGTGTGTGTGTGTGTGTGTGAGTGTGTGAGTGTGTGTTTCCTTCGTTTAGCAGTGAATTCCCTAAAAAAGAAACATATCATTCATCAGGAAAATACCAAGAGTTCAGATGAATAAATGGGTGAGAGCTAAGAACATCGTCTCTTCTGTAAAGAACAGTTTTCTAGACTCATCAAAATCTGCTGTTAAATGCAGTATTCCAGCTGGATGAGCAGACTCCCTTAATCCATGGTTAATAACTCCTTCCAATTCATTATTTAGGTTAGGTAGGTAGGAACTGGGGTGCTACAAAAAAGTATAATTTAGTTAACCAGAAGAAAGATACTATGTGTTAAAACTAATATTTCTTTTCAAGCATCATGTAGTCATATCTTCCTATAAATCATAGGGACGTTTTCCCACTAAGTTTCATCGTATAGAGATACCTCAGAAGCACGATTAATAAAAACTCAGAGAGAAAAACTGGGGTTCAACCTGAATACCTCTTAACAGACTGCCTTAGAAAAGTCATACATAACAATATCTGAACTTCTTTTGATATGTGAACTTTTATATATCCAATCTCATTCTCTTTTCTCTAAATGTCATCCTGTAAGTGTATTAAAGACATCTCCTTCAGTGGTACCTAGTATAAATACTTTATTTTTTTAAATGAAGCCCATCTTAGCTTACCTTTTTTTGTAAAAATCAAAATTTTATATATGCAAAACAAGTAAATGAACAGAACTCTCTAACATGCACAAGTGCTGGAAAAATAGTTCAGCAGTTAAAAGTACTAGCTCTTCTTGCAGAGGACTCAGGTTCAAGGCTCAGCACCTACATAGTGGCTCAAAGCCATATGTAGTTCCAGGTCCAGAGTATCCTAACACCCTCTTCTGGCTTCTACATGCACGTGGTGCACATAAATTCAGGCAAATATTCATACACAAAAACCAAAATAAATGTTTAAAAACTTCAAAAAAATAAAAACACAATTAAGTCAAGAACTAAATTTGTCCATAGTGGTTTTTGATATTCCCGAACATTCTTTATTAAAACCTTGAACATGATTATTTGTTGTATAAACTAAACAAACTTTAACTATATAAAATTTGCTACACACACACAAACACATGCACGGATGCACACAGTGGTTAAGTTGAATCACTGTAAAACAATACATTTGGAAAGGCGAGGAGGCATGGAAATGGCTCATCAGTTAAGAGCATTCACTGCTCTTCCAGAGGACCCAAGTTGGGTTCTCAGCACTCATAGTTGACAGCTACTTGTAACTCCAGCTTCTAGGGTATCCAACACCTTCACTCATGTATGTATACACACATACAGACTTTAAAATAATAAAAATAAACATAAAAAATAAAAAGCAACATAATGGTTTAGGAAGCCATGATGAGTTCTGGATCTGGGCCTCTGATTCACTAACTTTGTCCTGTGCTAAGTTCACGGGTTAGATCTTTGGTAAACTAACTTTTCAGATAAGATTGTATGGGTAGTAAAGACAGTATGAATGGATCAAAAAAAGGTCATCACTACTATTATTAAATTTGAAAGCACATTATTTCACTGACTTTTGAGTCTAAGGCCATATTAGTACTTGAAAAGGTCAAAGAACTTTAAAAAGTTTGGAATATTATTTTCTCAATTTCACATACATGTTTTTCAAGAAGGTTTACCATCTAATTTTAAGTCTAAAACACACTCAAATGAATACTTGGCAAGAATAAATTTAGAACACCATTCATAGAGAACTGCCACTTAGGATACAATTGGCTTATTGGAATGATGCTTAAGTTGACACAATTAAGCCATTCACAAGGAAAAGAATTTATGAGAGAGTCTTGTTAAATGCTGACCATAGAAGTGTTTGAATGTATGTTTATATTATTCTCAGGCTTAAATTCACTCAAACAATAAAGGTAATGTAAGTGGCATTTAATATCAAATTCTTAGTCATAAATAAAAAGAGTACAAAACATCTATGCTTTCCTATTTGACCATTTGGAATACACCACAAACTCTATTAAAGAAAAAAATTGCAAGTATAATTATATTCTGGAACTACTAGCATGACATGCTTCAATAAATATACTCTTGACAAGATCTACTGATAAAAGAACTGACAAGAAAATTGATAGATTTTCATTATTTGGCTATTTATTCTTAAAAAAAAAAACATGAAATCGTCCACGGGAACAGAGGAGAAATAAGAAAAGCAAGCAAGCAAACAAATACCCCATAAACACTCACTAATGGCACAGTCATGGCACACTATAGGGCAGAAGTGCAAAGGCCTGCGTTTGAGGCATATTTCCTCCCTTTCTCTCCCCCCATTCACTGTCTTCCACCCCTCTCCAAATCTGGCCTAACTCTCTGTGCTCTGGTAAACACCGACTTAAGGACTGGGCGTGTAGCTCAGTCATATCACACTTGCTGATGACACTTTAAGATTCCAATACAAGTACCACGGAAGAGAAAAGCAACTTGTTAAGATTGGAATATATGAGAAACCACCACACTGATTTCCAAAGTGGTTTCACAAGTTTGCATTCCCACCAGCAATGGATGAGTGTTCCCCTTACTCCACATCCTCTCCAGCATAAGCTATCATTAGTGTTTTTTATTTTAGCCATTCTGACAAGTGTAAGATGGTATCTCAAAGTTGTTTTGATTTGCATTTCCCTGATAGTTAAGGAAGTTGAACATGTCCTTAAGTATCTTTTGACCATTTGAAATTCTTCTGTTGAGAATTCTCTGTTTAGTTCAGAATCCCACTTTAAATTGGATTATTTAGATTTTTAATGTCTAATTTCTTGAGTTCTTTATATATTTTGGAGATCAGTCCTTTGTCTGATGTGGGGTTGGTGATAGTTCAAGATCCTAGAGCAGCTAAGTAATAAGGTGAACCCAAAGAAAAACATATATAGATCCACCTGGAAATTGGAAGCAGACAAGACCGCCTGACAAAATTTGGGAGCATGGGGGTGGGGGATAGAAGGAAGGAGAGGAGGGAAAGAAGAGAGGAGAAGGGGAGGGTTGGGGAGAGCTTGAGGGAATGGGATAGTTGAAATGGAGGAAGGAAAGATATAAGAGCAAGGAAAGAGATATCTTGATTGAGGGAGCCATTTTGGGGTTAGCAAGAAACCTGGCTCTAGAAAAATTTCCAGCAAGGATTACCCCAGCTAAGACCCTAAGCAATAGAGGAGAGGGTGCCTGAACTGGCCTTGCCCTGTAGTCAGACTGATGATTATCTTAAATATCACCATAGAACCTTCCTCCAACAACAGATGGAAACAGAGGCAGAGACCCACATTGGATCACTGGACTGAGCTCCCAAGGTCCAGTTGAAGAGCTGAAGTAGGGAGAGTATGCACAGGGAAGTCAAGACCATGAGGAGTTTACCCACTGAGACAATGTGCCTGAGCTAATGGGAGCTCACCAACTCCAACTGGACTGGGAAGGAACGAACACGGGATCAAACTAGTCCCTCTGAATGTGGTTGACAGTTGCGGCAGACTGAGGCCAATGACAATGGCACTGGGATTTGTCTCTACTACATGTACTGGCTTCTTGGGATCCTATTCTCTTTGGATGTATACCTTGCTCAACCTGGAAGTAGTGGGGAGGGTCTTGGACTTTCCACAGGGCAGGGTGCCTTGCCCTCTCTTAAGATTGGAGGAGGGTGGGGGGGAGGGTATGTGGAGGGAGTGGGAGGAGGGGAGGAAGTGGGAATTTGGATTGGTATCTTTTAAAAGTAATAAAATAATAAAAAAAGATCGGAATATATAAACTCTTGAGCTGGCTAAAGTCCATCTGGCTGAAAGTCTGGACAGCAAGGACAAACATCATGTTTCCTCTTGATGGCTTTGGTGATTAAATATGAAGCAACCTAACTAGAAAGGTTAACTCTACCTTCAAAGGAAAAACTCTACCAGATACAATTTTTAAACATGGCCTAGCAGCTGAGCAATGGAGAGTTGTGATCACAGGATCACCCAGACAGGATGAGCAGCAACTGTTGGGGTAAACAAGACACTGGACAACAAGAACTGGGAGTGGCAAAGAGAAACTGTCTATCAGCATGTGCAAATCACAAAAGTTGTTTATGTTTACTGTGTAACTTTAGAGCATACAAGTAAATGGAGAGAATTAAATAAAATCATCCATAACTGTACAACCTAGAATTAACCAACTATCTGCACATGCACTGATCACAAATACAAATACATACTTTAGTTTTAATGATTATAAAACCATAATACACATATTAAATTATGTATATGACTTAAATTTGCTCCATTTTTTTCTATTAAAAACATTATGAAAAGAGTTGGCTCAGCAGTTAAGAGCAATTGTTATTCTTGCAAAGGACCCATGTTTTATTTCCCAAAACCCATTTGGTGGCTCACAAGTATTCAAAACACCAATGCCAGAGGATCCGACACCCTCTTCTGACCTCTGCAGGTAATAGGCATATAAGTAGTACATATACTTCCAGGCAAAACGCTCATTCACACAAAATAAATTAAATCTTTTTTTTTTAAGCAAACTGATAACACTGTGATGAGGCATCCATCTCCTGGCTGAAACTTTGTTTATACTCCTGGAAATACCAAGGATCCTGGCATGGGAGGCTCATTAATGTCAGTTAGCCAAGCCTGAGCATATGATAGATAACAGATGTCTAAGGGAAGGCTAATAAATTCAATTATGTACACATTAATTATGAGGTGGCAACAGGATATCTAAGTGGGAATGTGTGGCTGACTTATAAGGGATTTACAGCTCTTGGGATCACTAACATGGAAGCTGTAGTGTAGTGTAGCGCATGAGATGACCAAGGAAGAAAGCAAAGAAGGATACCACATTTCCTGTTCTCTAGAAACACTGCAGCATTGTGGGGGAAGGACAATGAAAGCTGGGAGAACAAGTGAAAAGATAGTATATGAGTAAAAGGTAAAAATAAAACCATCAGACACAAAACTTGGTGAGATCAAAATTGCCGGGTTCAAAAACTATTTTAGGGGGGCGTGCAAAAACAATCACAACATTTAGGTAGGAATGTTTGTCCTCAAAGGCACCTGGAAGTCAGTGCACCCCAGAGCCTCTACAGCATGTTGTCATGCTCAGTGTTCTGCACCCTCCTCAACCATGCCATAAAGACTCCAGTAGTCAAGTCTTCTATGGTAGGTTTGTGGGATAGCATTATAAAGTCTTATGGGGGGGGAGCATCTAAAAATGTTTCTTTCTTAAGATCACCACTAATCCTCATATATAAAGACTTATCACCATGGAAAATATGCCTATGGCTACAATTCCAATTTCCTTTTTTCAGACTATCCTAAGTATCCTTTCCAGATTTTTCTTTCATTTACAAACTTGATTTTAGTACCCATCCCCCCATCTTAAGAACTTTAGTCTTCCAACAACTACTTCCTAATCTTCCCAAATATCCATAGCAACTGCTCCACCTTCTCCAGGTCCAGTGAGGAACAACTTGTGCAGAAAGAAACACTGTTACCTACTGGTGGGTGGCATATGGATGCCTAAGTAGACTGTAGGAGATCTAAGTATACCCTTACTTCAAGTGACAGCAGAGCACCCACAGGTCTGTTTGTTTTGGGGTGCTCCTAAAGACAGTTTACTTGTCATTCCTATGTTCCCTGGTGTCCTATTATCACAACCACTTATCTTTAACATCCTCTTCCTTTCCCTTCTAAGAAGTTCACTGTTCTTTCCCTTTTTTCTCATCCCTGTTTAGACAAAAGAAGCTCCCTGTGAGGTTTTGAACATGTTATTTTATTGGGAAAGGGTACTAAAGAAAGACAGGAAGAAATCTTAACTCTTAACATATCAACGTATACAACAGCAACAAACTATACCAAATTAAACCATGCACTGTGATTGGGAGGTAGTGGCACACACACCTTTAATCCAAACACTTGCGAGGCAGAAGCAGGTGGATCTCTGAGTTTGGGGCCAGTCTGGTCTACAGAGTGAGTTCCAGGACAACCAGGGTTACACAGAGAAAGCCTGTCTCAAAAAAACAACAACAAAACCATGAATTGTGAATGACACTTACATGATTTTCATCACCTGTGAAGAAGAATGAAGAGAAAGGGTAATCTGAAGCAACAGTTAATCTACCCAATGAGTGAATGACCACTTTCTATCCTCTGAAGATAACTTCTTTTTCCATCTCATTCTTTTTTCCTCAGACATATAATACAATGTCTCAACTGGATACATGCAGAATCCAAAAGGTGATATTTGACAGAAAATTCAATGTTTGTGTAAATAGAGCTATCTTCATTTTCTTATAATAAAGCCAAAACCTAAAAACAAGTTCCTAACATTCCGAAACCAACCTGGTAAACGTGTGCTTTTCCAGTATCCCTGAGACGTTCATAGTAGATGACCAGAAACCTTTCTGACAAATTTCTCCCAATTTTGATTTGGCCTCCACTCTGGGTTCATTCTCCAATATATTCTCACCCTTCCTCTGGAACCTGATTCCTCACCTACCATAGCTGGATGAGTAACTTTCTCAAGTGTCCTCATAGTACCCCACACTTACCTCATTAAAGCATCTAGCAGAGTAATTGTCTGTGCATCTGTTGAACATGTAGACAATGGGAATGAAGCTCCTTGAGAGCAGAAAAGCTAAGTTTGCTTCGCCATTCCATGGCTGAAGCTCAGGACAGAGCTTGGCACCAAGAAGATTCTCAGAAGCATCAGCATCAGCTTCCAGCAGCACATCAGCTAGCCCGACTGCCACTCCAGCATTGTTACTGCTCCCTAAACATTACACTATGCTACACAGAAGTCAAGACACTGACCACCTACTCTATACCCAGCCATGTATTCAGGTTCTATTTAATTTCATTTCTTCAAAACCCTGTAAGTAAAAATAATTACTCTCTTTTACTAATGAGAGGATCTGTTCAGAAAAGACTGAAAAAAGGTTTTATATGCAAACCAATGTATGAGCTGAAGCCATCTCTCCACTGTTACTCTGCTTTCCTGATGTCCATACTGAGTCCACATAGACGGGTACGTAACCACTCAGGTTTCGTTTCCTTACTCCATTTTACAATGTTAGAAAGCAATAAAATTAATTTGTGAATTATCTGGACACATAGAGAAAAGAGGTAAGACTACTTGCTCTGGAATCTGATGGCTGTCCAAATACAACTTTGCTACTTACTAGCTCGGTGATCTTGGGTAGTTGGTCTTCTCTGTGCTAGTTTATAAAGTGGGAGCAGTGGAACTATAGAGTTGCTGTGAGGAATGATGATATGTACATGAAGAACCAAGTTCTAGAATTAAGTACTAACAGTAACAATACTAATAGCTAGGACTAATGCATACTTCACACCTGTGCAACCTGCCTTAGTTTGCTTTCTGTTGCCATAATAAAACCTTGACCAAAACTAATGTGGGGGGGCGGAGAAGAATTTATCTTAGCTTACATTGGGAGAAGGCAAGGCAGGAACTAAAGGCAGGAATCTGGAGACAGGAACTGAAGCAGAGACCATGGAAGAATGCTGTTTACTGGCTCACACTTATCAGTTACCACCCACCCAGGGGTGGCACTGCCCACAGTGATTAGGGAGTAGGGAGATGGGAGGGACTGATTTTAATTTTCTACAGTACTGCGAGTTTAGTCTTTTAGAGAGATTAAAGACCCAAAGATAGGTCCTTGTGTCCTTCAACTGTCTTGCTCATTTAGAACATATTTGAGGACTCAAATTGATTTTAATGTTACTATTATTCAAGGACTTGGGAAAGCACTGAGACAACAGATACCTACTTAGGATTCTGTTCACGGAACAGAGACATAAAATTGAGGATCCCACACCAATGGAATCCAGTTTCTCATAGTTCTTTCTAAAACATTGTTCATCATATACTGATCCTTGCAAACAACCTGCATACCCTGAATGTATAAAGTAAAAAGCAAATAAAAGCATAGGATGTAAAAACTATAAATATCATATTGTGAATATTCCATTTGAGTTATTTTTTTGCATGAGTTGAATTGGCTAAAGAATCATGAAGTAGGACTTAGGATTGAAGAATCTTGTTCCAGCTAAAAAAGCTAACAGATTAACTGAGATCGGAAAAATACATACACTCCCTCAGCTAATGTTCTAGCATGTCATGCAAAATGAATATTGTAAAATGGCAACAGAATTTAGTTCTGTGAAATATCATGTTCAACATAAAATCTTTATTTTGAAATCATTCTAAATATGAAAAATGATTAAAATTCAAGTTCATTTAAGATTACTTTGAGTTAAAATTTACTATACTTTTATGCTTAAAACTATATTCTCAAATATCACCAAATGTAAAAATCCAGGAGGCAGGTTTACAATATAAAATACAATCTCTAAATTGAAACATTAAAAGACTACCAGGTTAAACCAAAGAGTTAAGCCTCAATTAGAAGTAGCCAATGACAACAAAAACAAAATGTTTAGGAGCCACTGGCCTTGTATTTCATTAGTGATTCCCTTGACTTCTGACAGTCTATGAGTTTACAGTATTTACATATAACTCCATGAGGACTATTTTATAGAAATTGCTATAGAAATTACTGTACAGAGTTCTCTTATCATGTCTTTTGTGGAATAGTAGTTAAATATGTGTTACATTCATTCACGCTGTGGAATGTTTGTTTAATGATGCAAAGATGTGTTGCATTCATTTATGTTGCATTTGTTTAACTTTGTAAAGCTGTGTTACTTTGCCTGCCTAAAACACCTGATTGATCTAGTGAAGAACTGAATGGCCAATAGCGAGGCAGGAGAAAAGATAGATGCAGTTGGCATGCAGAAAGAATAGGAGGAGAGATCTAGGAAAGAAGGCAAGGAGTGAGAAAAGGAGGAGAGAAGCACATCAGGGACCAGCCATGGAGTAAGGAGGAAAGAAAAATATATAGAATAAACAAGGTAAAAAGACTAGGGGAAAAATGTAGTTAAAGAGAAATGGGATAATTTAAGTTAGAAAAGCTGGCTAGAACCAAGCCAGGTTAAGGCTGTGCATTCATAAGTAAGAATAAGTCTGTATTTATTTGGGAGCTAGGTGGTGGGCCCCCAAAGAGTAAAGAGAAAACCAACTACACATTTCTACAAGTATTTCTTGTGTGTGAGTACACAGTGTGCACTGTGCTGAGGAAAACCACAGGAGGCAGAATATGTTGTGTGCATGCTCTACCACTGAGCTACATCCCCAGGACAAGCCTAACCAGTAAAGTAGACATAGTAACTGTATGTACATAATAAATATTTCTTAAGAGAATAAATGAAATGCTCACACATATGAATTCCTTAAGTCTGAATGAAATTTCACAACCTTGTTCTTAAAACCTTGGATCAACATGGATACTGCCAAAGCATTCTTAAAAACTCATAAAGACTAAGATTATCCTCTGCACCACACCCCTATACATACTGTCTCTAAGAAACATATGTAACTTTACAAAATAATTGGGGCAAGATTAGAGATCGCTACTGTGCCCATCAAAACTTTGTATTCAAATACCAACAACTTGTATGATGTTAAAAGTACAATAATCTCTTTGCAGAGTCTGGAAGGCTAAAAAGACACTAATATAATCAACCAGAATGTCACAGATTACTGTTATCAGTGGGTTCCCTAATGCTGTACAATTTAACAATGAAAAGTCTCAATATCTTTAACTTACAGGAGTTTCTAGCTCCTCATCTGTAAAAATGAACGTTGATCACACTAAACTCTATGATCATGATTTTAGAGACAAAAAAAAAAACAAAACTATGATGCTTCAGAGACCCATAAAAATGGCTTTTAACTTAGTTAGGTGATGGTCAGTTGTGAAGCTCCAATAAAGACATTTTACCTCAAAATAATTCCCATAGGGCCAAAACTTTTGTGAATATTACCAGGAGAGTCTGATGACTGTCTGAAGTGGTGCACAGAACTTAAAAATTTGTGATCTGTAAATTTAATAGAATTCAGCCAGTTGGGAGTGTATTATTAAGTCTCAAAACAAAGCAGCATGTAAGAAAAGCACCCCAACAGTAAGCTACACCCTCACCTTTTAAAAGCTGTTATTTTGATAAAAGGACTCCCTAAATTACCCAGGTTAGATATAAACTTGCAATGATCCTCCTGCCTATACCTCCAAAATTGGGATTTGCAGGTATTTGCCACCACATACTACTGGAAAGTTAGATTGTTACAGGCATAGACAAGAATCATGACTTACAAGAACTAAACAGTGTTACAAGTCAAGTATCTCTAACACGTAAATCTGAAATCTAATGCTTCAAATCTCAGGATCTGTGAGCAACCACATGACGCCACAACTAGGAAATTCCATACCTGGCCCCATGATGAGGAGTCTTAGTCAAGATGCAGGTGCTCTAAAGAGATTGTACAACATTATCTTCAGACTTTACGGTAAGGTAATGGATGAAATATAAATGAATTTTGTGTTTTAACTCATGGTGTATATATTCACATCTTACTGTATATATTTGAATATTAAATTTCTAACACTCCTGGTCTCAAGCATTTCAGAATAGAGATAATCAACTTGCAACTTAGCTAATTAAACTATGCTAGAAAACAAAAGGTGCAGATGGGTGATAACCAAGCCATTATGATTATATAATGTCACTTTCTATTCTAATTAGCCAACAATGGTGAAAACGCTTATTTGGAAGTCCACTTTTAAACAGATCAATTCTATTATTTTCATGTGGACAATCTACTTGGGAGACAAAACTTGAATAAAAATATAAAACTAACAAGAATAATTAAATTATGATAATGGTTTACACTTCTGAAAGATTGAATACCAAGCATGGATATTAAAATTAGAACACAGTCTTATTACATCCTAATTTACAATGAAGATTAGTTAAGTATGTTAAGGTAGGATGTGAATTTTCATTATATGCCTATGAAAAATTAAGACACTTTTCAAATGTACAAGCAAAGAAAATCAAGAAATTAGAGTTATTGTAGTGGGGAAGAAGGATTAATTATATAATTCTTTAGAGGCTAATTAAAAACAAAAATACTAGTGTTAAATTTTTTCCTGAATTATGTGTAGAATCAGCCTGGAAGGTGGCAATATCTGCTCATGTAGTGTAGTTTCCGTGTATATCTTCTGCACAAGCTTCTCTTAGGATTTCTCTTGTCTAAAATGGGTTCCCAGGGAAGTAGCAAGAAGAAATTCTGTAATTATTTTCTGACGCAATAAAGGGTGAGGCCTTTCTAATACTGAATTTTGAGGGAAAAAAGGCGCTTCGCCAATTGTGATAGCAATAAACTTGCCAGGAACATAAGAGGAAATTGGCTATAATTTCTGGTATTTATCTTTTGCCTTTTATCATTAAAATACACCTAATTTTCCTAGTGGATTTTTAAAATAAGTGAAATCAGAAATCAATTACTTTTCATTATAAAATACAAATTACAGTTTGTTCTATTCACAAGAAGGAAACAAACAGCAGTGTGAACTCTGGCTCTCCCATGCCGCACTTACAAATTACTTAGGAACTGTGAAGGTGGCACTCTGTTCTTCTGAACAACTGGACATCTCCTTCACATGAAGTACAGTGTGTAAAGGGCAGGGAGAAGAAAACATGTATCTCTAGATCTTAGTTTACTGTAACCCTAGAATCTGAGTGTATATTTTCATTTGTACTCCTGACTGTAAAGATGGAAGTGCTTCCTAACACTTGCAGAAGTATTAGTAACAGAGTTACAGCACAGTCTACATTTAGTGCTTTTCTTCTCTCAGCTGTTTCTTTACTTTTCTAAGTGGTACTTAGAGCTAAACTTAGACTGGGCAAGACTTCATGTGTAAACCCTTGTATGCATCACCGGAGAAAATTTTAGAACAACCAAATAAATCCAGTGCTTTACTCCCAGGAATCGCCACTAGCCTGCTGCTGTGACATCAGGTTAGCACAATTTCTGAGGGACTCAATTTTTGCCATCTATAAAGTGAGATTGTTGCAGCACAATAAATGCTAAGCTCACTCCCAAATAAAATACTCATGTAAGTCTTTATTTATGTTAGGAGATGAATGAGTAGCAGGGTCTAGAGTAAGTCCATGTGAGAATATGAACTTAAACATATGTAGAAATAGAAAATGACAAAGTACTTTTTAAATGTAATGTTTGAACAGTTTCTTTTCACAATCTGAGTTTAGACAGGATAAACAAAGACCAAGAAGACCCATTTGTCTCAATTTCCCAGTACTCTCCTTTTATGCTTCTACTATTCTAATGACCACAAAAATATAATGTAAGTGTGACAGCTAATCTTTATTGTCAGCATGATTGAACTGAGAAAGGCTCAAAAGATAGAGCACAGCTCCGGGTGTGTCTGCAAGGGGGTTTCCAGAATCCACTAAACCGTGAGGGTTCTGACAAAATGAACTGTTTAGTTTACTGATGGATTCAAAGTAGAAACAGACTACTGTGAGGTGGCAGAAACTGTGGAAGGCTGTCCTTGTGGGAAGACGGGGCACTGGGGACCTGTCTCTGAATGAATGCCTGTGGCCCTTCCTGTCTGCTGTTTGCCATGAGGTTCTGCCCCAGCAACTATGGACTGAATCTTGTGAAACATTGAAGCAAGGAAATAATTCCTCCATCACAGTTCTTTTTCCCAGGCATCTGTCACAGCAATTCCAAGTAGCTATCACACTAAGGATGTGCTTTCTCAATGTCACTATCTCTGATCTAGTTATGTAGAGCAGATGTGATGCTTTCTTCAATGTAACTATGCCTCACCTAGTCCATGAAGAGCAGATGTGGCTCTCTTCTGTAAAGAGCTAATAGTAAATACTTAGGTATTATAGGTTACAGAGTACAACAGCTCAGCTCTGCCATCCAAATGTGAAAGCAGCTACAGTCTGTACATGCACTGACGGGCACTGCGGCTCTGTGCCAATAAAACTTTACTTATAAGACACAGGCTGCAAAAGCCAGTTTTGTTCCATAACTAGTTTTCCAACTATTGGTCTTGATCATATAAAGCAAAACAAGATGTGTAAAAATCAGCTATATAACTAAGAACGCATAGTTTCAAGATAGAAAACTCTTTTTAAAATGATCACTTTCCCTAAATTTCTCAGAGTCATGAGAAATAAAAGTCCAATATAAGTGGGACTGTGCTATAGCCATAAGTTTATATAGGGTTTCAACTTACACTATATGCTAATGACAAACAGTCTTCCTTTACTTTGTCAACATTGTCATCCATTAAGGCAATCCAAGCATTCTGGAAATCACTTACCCTGACCTTCTGATAAGAGCTGAAGTCCTTAACTTTTGATCTTGGCAAATAGATTCATTATCCTGTATCAAGCTTTCAATTCTACTTCATTCCTTTCTTTCCCACTAATCCAAAGTCATGACCTCCTATCCTGAGCCCCAAATGCCAAGTATTTCTATCACTTACTTAGGAAAAGATGGCAAGAAGTAGGGACAAAGAAAAGAAGAGAAGGCTAGAGACAGAGTAGGCTTGGGCAAAGAACAGGTAGCAGGAACCCCGTGAGAAAAGACTTAATGAAGTGAAAACTTTAGCCAGAACAAAGAACATTTTACTTGATGTGAAACACTTGCTTATGAAAGAACTAAGTTATGGGGTAGCTTTATTCTTATACTCTTATCTAGATCACACTGCTCCCAGCTGTAAAACTGACTGATGTTACTAAAGTTCCTGAGGAGCCTCTACTAGTTAGTAACTATGGTTACTGCTTCAAAACAATATAAAATTAAAAAGTAGGAGGGAACAGAAATGTGAGAAGAGGCTTCTTGAAATGTCAGAAAATGAAGCTAAGACAGAATGATGTGATTCTTAGAGAAGCCATCACAGTCCTTCATTTCTTAGCCCCATAGTTTTAGTACCTATGCCTCAGCCAGGAGTAATCCTCCAATGGGGATGTGTTCTCTTACAGTGGATAATACCTTATGAACCCAACTGATAATTCTGTGAGGGGACTGCTGAATCTGATTCATAACAGAGAAGCTTACTGGTAAAAAGAAATTAAGAGCACAAGATTGCTTTCTACGTGCTCTATGAATTATGGTCTGAGATGGTACCTCTAGTATTAAAAAGGAAGTTGCCTACACACACAATACCTGCACAGGTTAAACCAGATGGTGTCTCAGTTCTGAGAGGATAAGAAGACACTGGGTCCCACCCCTAACTAAGAAGCTACCTACAGTTGATACCCATCAACAAAGGGAAATCAGCTTTCTCCAGTGAGCGTCACTGGGTAGGTATATCAACAACACTTCCTACCATGCCTAGTAGTAGTTGATCAACACAAAACAAACTCAAGTGTATCTTTGTGAATTTGTTTTGCTTTGCTTTGTTTTGGCTTTTTTAAAAAATCATAATGATGTTTGCCTGTTTGCTTTGATTTTTTATTTTTGTGGAATTTTTGTTTCCTTTTTTCTAAGAGAAGAACATAAAGTTGGGTGAGTAGGGAGGATCAGGGAGGAGTTAGGAAAGAGGAAAAACATGATCAAAACGGTTTTTATTTATTTTATTTCTAAATCTGTAATGGCAGTATACAGTGATTTTTTTTAAAAGAAGGTTAATTTGTTCCATGACAAAGCCATAAAGGGAACCTGAAATTAGGAGAACAATATTAGTCAGTGAGATCTACTTGGATAAGTCATGTAAAATTAATGTAATCTAATTTAGAAAATAGTAACCAAGAATGATATAATGTGTCATCCTTGATTTGTTGAGATATTTGCCACTGTAATCCCATCACTTCGGAGGCAGAGGCAGGCAGATCTCTGTGAGTTCGAGGCCAGCCTGGTCTGCAGAGTGAGTTCCAGGACAGGCTCCAAAGATACACAGAGATACACTGTCTAGAAAAAACAAAACAAACAAACAAACAAAAAGATATTTGTAACTGATTGGACACCCCCAGCACCATACCATACAAAGTGTAACTAACATATAAATTTTGTTACTCTTGAAGCAAACAAAACAAGATATCTTATGCATATATTTTAATAAAATGTAATATAGAAATCATCATTCTTAACACAAAACAATTCTTAAAAATAAAAGATAAATTTGGAAACTTAAATTTCGAGATAATGAGCTATACTTTTTCTTTCTTTCTTTTTTTTTTTTGGTTTTTCGAGACAGGGTTTCCCTGTAGGTTTTAAAGCCTGTCCTGGAACTAGCTCTTGTAGACCAGGCTGGCCTCGAACTCACAGAGATCCGCCTGCCTCTGCCTCCGGAGTGCTGGAATTAAAGGCATGCGCCACCACCGCCCGGCTTAAAACATCTTTTTTTTTTTTTGAGCTATACTTTCATTTAAAAAAATTAAAGTACTAAAAGTGAGGCACAAAATCAAAATTCTATCACTTCAAGCAACACAGAGAGAAAAAAAGAATTTTTAGTTATAATTAAAATGAAAACAAAGCAACTGAAAATTAAAATGACTTGATCTGGCAGTAGAGTTCTGCAGTAGAATACTTGCCTAGCCTCTGTCATGACCTGGGTTTGCTCCCCAACATGACACACAGACTCACGGACAGACAGACACACACACATGCACCCACACACACGGCACAGAAACAAAGAGAAAAAAACAAACTTACAAGTACTTGCTGAATTGCACCTCTGAGAAGGAGGTGCTGTTCCCTACTTCTCCCTCTAAGTAAAACTAAAAATCATGGACATATTTATCATATGCATAAGAAATCTGGAGATAAAGTCTCAGAATCCAAGAAAAATCACGTGAAATATTTATGAGTTTTCTTTGGTACCTTGTATATGATAGAATTGTACCCAAAGAAGAATGGCAACCTGGAAACACCCAGATGCCAAGAACACCCTAAAAACACCAACTAACCAAGCAACCAACCTAAACAAAATCTTGCTTGCCCTTGCCAATCAGGAACAAGACAATGCAGACAAAAGCTGTTTTACTTAGAAAACACAAAACACTGGGCAGGGGTACGGTGGGGCTCAGTGCTCTCCATTCTACCACTACCAGCACAGGAAATGGAAGCTGTTTGAGAGGCACTTCTCAGGCTACAACAGAAAGCCCAGTTCTCCCTGCCAGAGTAGTATCAGAGCCCAACAGTGAATCAGTGCCTGCAGCTGATAACAAGACTGCTTTCTGCATGCTGTCAGTAAAGGCTTGACATTCCCCTCTCTGTTATAGGCTAGTGTCAGAAGAAACCTAGCACTGAGCTAGGCCTTTTACCAATGCACAGTAAAGGGAACATGGCGAATATTAATATTAATGAGCCAATGAGGTACTCCTGCTTCTCTCAACCAGGAAACAAGGAGAATCAACTCCTAACTTGAGTATTAGAGAGGAAAAGTGGGGACTTGAACTTCCTACCCACTGGGTAATAATGAGGCAGCACTGGAAAAGGCTAGCTAAATGAGGGGTTTGTTTAGTTTTGGCTTTTGAGACAGGGTATTACTTTACATAGCATGGTCTAGTCTCAAGCTCATAATCTACTTCAGCCTTCCAAGTGCTGGGAGTACAGGGATTTTGCCACCATATCCAGCTAAACTAGGACATTTAAATAGATTATAGATTCTCAGAACATAATACCCACAATGTTCAAGTATCCAATGAAAATCACTTACACCACAAACCAGCAAATTTTTTTTAATTTTTATTATTTTTAACTCCGTGTGTGAGTGCATGTGCCTGAAGTGTCAAGAGACTTACAGATTCCCCTAGAGCTGGAGTCACAGGTGGTTGTGAGTCACCTGCCATGGGTGCTGGGAGCTACCTGCGGTCTTCATGAACCATTCTCTGAACCATTTCTCCAGCCTCCAGAACTGGGAATATTTATAACTGGATGAAAACGGGAACCTGTAGATAACAATACCAAGATGCTGGGGATGCAGAAATGATCTGAAAGGGAGTTGTGAGTGGCCATAATGAAATGAGTTGTGTCTGCTTCTCTATATCTTCAGTTTTCTCACATATTTGAAACAAAACAAAACAATCTTCAGAGGAATAGTATATAAAAAGAGCAGAGTAAGAGAGATGGCAAGGAAGGATCTATGAGGTGTAGGAGGTCCTTCTGTATTTGTGTTGCTTTCATTGGTTAATAAAGAAACTGCTTTGGGCCTGGTGATAGGGCAAAACTTAGATAGGCGGAAAAGACAGAACTGAATTCTGGGAGGAAGAAAGCAGAGAGCCACCATGGAGATACCAGGTCAGACATGCTGAATCTTTCCCGGTAAGCCACGACCTCGTGGTGAGCACAGATTAATAGAAATAGGTTAGATCAGGATGTGAGAGTTAGCCAATAAGAGGCTAAAGCTAATGGCCAAGCTGTGTTTTAATTAATACAGTTTCTGTGTGATTATTTCGGGTATAGATAGCAGGGTGGCCGGGACGAAAAGCAGGCCCTCTCTCCTGTAACAGTTGTGTATACTTCTCTATATTTTTAGTTTTCTCACATATTTGAAACAAAACAAAACAATCTTCAGAGGAATAATAAATAAAAAGAGCAGAGTAAGGGAGATGACAAGGAAGGATCTATGAGGCATTTCAGACTTGAAAACTACAGCAGCTAAAATGCAAGATTTAATGAATGGGAGCATAGAAAATATTCACAGGCAGGTCTGAAAGACAACAAAGTTTTTCAATTTTAACAACAGAGAGAAAGGAAATAAGTGGAGCTTCGAGACCTGTGTGATTACAGCAAAGGATCTACGCCATTAACTCCCGAAAGGTGAGTATTGGCCAGGGGATAAAAAGACACAAGGGGTTATAAGATGGTGGCAAGATGACTCAGCAGGTGAAAGTATTTATTGGGAAAGACGTGGACCTAAGTTCAATTCCCAGAAGCCACATAAAAAAGCTGGAGGTGGTGGCATGCATCTGTAGCCCAGCACTCCCACACAGGCAGCAGGCCAGCTGTAACCCAGCACTCCCACACAGGCAGCAGACCATCTGTAACCCAGCACTCCCACACAGGCAGCAGGCCAGCTGTAACCCAGCACTCCCACACAGGCAGCAGACCAGCTGTAACCCAGCACTCCCACACAGGCAGCAGGCCAGCTGTAACCCAGCACTCCCACACAGGCAGCAGGCCAGCTGCCTGGAACATATAGCAAACAAGTGAGACACTGCCTCAGCAAGATGGTGGAAGGAGAGAAGTCACTGTTCAAAGTTGCCCTCTACCTACTCTCTCTCTCTCTCTCACACACACACACACACTCACACACACCTACAGAGACAGACAGACACATACACACACATATACACAGATAGAGACAGACACACACACACAGAGGCAGGTAGACAGACAAAACTTAAGTAATTCAAAAAACAAAGTCAGATAACCTCAAACTGGGTAAAACATAAACATGTAAAGATTCATTGCCACCTAATTTTGACTGAGGCCCATGAATACATCTGTGTATCTCTAATTTTTTTTCTCTTGTTTCTTGTCCCTTGGCACACGTGGAATCTGGTAGTGTAATGTAAGACAATTTAACATTTAAAAAAAGGTAGATATGAATGATACTATTTTTTTAATAGAAGAGTTTTAGTTTCTGGCTGGCAGTAGGAAGCAATCCAGAGATGAAACTAATGTGAAACTTATTTTCAGTCTTCGTTAGACCTGGTCTATTTCTGTTTCACCCTACACCTAGGATTTAATTGTTCAGAGGTTTCCACAAAAACCTGCAGTAGTTACCAAGACTCTTTTCCCTCTAGTTCCATGAAACTATCCAACAAGACTTTTGTTCTGGCCAGTTTTTATGTTAACTTGACATATGCTATAGTCATCTGGAAGAGGAATCTCAATTGAGAAAATGTTCCCACCAGATTGGTCTGTCAGCAAGCCTGTGGTACATTTTTCTTGATTGATGATTGATTTTGGTGGATCCATCCTCCTAGGGGCAGGACCACACCTGGTTGGGTGGTCATGGATGGCATCAGCAAGCAAGCTGAGGGGCAAGCCAGTAAGGACACTCCTTTACTGTCTCTGCATCAGTTCCCACCTCCAGGGTTTTGCCTTGCCTTCACTGACTTCCTGTATGATGGACTACAAGCTAAAAGATAAAATAAACCCTTTGTTCCCCAAGTTGCTTTTGGTCATGGTGTTTTATCCCAGCAATAAGACCTTAACTAAGGTGATATCCAGTAAGTAAATGATAATGGCACAAACGGCAAGCCATTTGAAAAAAAGTAAATGTGATTTATATATCATACCATCAAAAAGAAAAAAAAAAGAAAAAGGATCAAATGGATTAAATGCCCTGATGTGGGAATTAAATCTGGTTATTAGAAAAAAGTATAACTGAAAAGTTGGTTAATGAATATAAAGTTATATGTAAAGAAATACAAGGTAAGTTCTAGAGATTTTTTGCATGATAATATGAATTAACACTTAAAAACAGGTAAGGTAATACATTTTACAATGCTTTCTAACCAACTTTTGTAAACACATAAGTGAATACTTTTATGTATCTGAGCAAAATAGAGTTTTTCAAATAAGTTAAAATGTACATATCAGATATAAAGGAAAATACTGATAAATTTGACTACGTATTTTGACCACTGAATACAAATAGTGAATAATTAACATCTAATTTAACTGTAATAATTGTATTGTATTGTGAGTATGCTATTTCTTACATCTGTAGATCAGGCTGGCCTCGAATTCAGAGCTCCTCTTGCCTCTGCCTCCCAAGTACTGGGACTAAAGGCATATACCACCACTGCCCGATTATGCTATTTCTTAAAAATGATAGAAATAGAAGACTTCACCTTTCCCAGATCTGTAGAGAAGTGTTTACAGACCAAATGACATGATGTCTGAATTTGTTTCAAAATATGAGAGTAGAAAGTGTAGAAGTATAGATAAGAACAAAGTTGACCTTGTATTCATAATTGTTTAAGACAGGCAGGAGTGCATTATCCTATTTTAGGCTATTTTCAAAATCAGGTCCAGTGTAATAGCATTTCAAGAACTGTGCAGATATTTTTAAAAGCTGCCAAGCCAGGGGCTGGCATCATCACATAAAACCAGGCATTGTGGTATATGCCAACACCACCAGAACGTGGGAGGCAGAGGCAGAAGGATGATAAGTTCAGTGTCATCCTCAGCTACTCTGGGCTACATAGACTCTGTTTCAAAACAAAAACAATAAACAAACAAACAAAAAACCAAACTAGTACAGTGTTGTAGCTTCTAAAAAGCTCCTACCCCCACCCCGCATGGATGGCAAGACAACTGAAACCAAAATATTCACTAGACACTCTAGATGAAATATTAGTTACTAAACCCCACTTATTTATTTAAAAATAACAAATGGAGCACACAATACAAAAAAGGGGAGGAGTGATAACACATATCTGTAATCCTGGCATTAGGAAGCAGAGGAGTAGTAGTGTGAGTTCAAGGCTAGCCTGGGTCACAGCATCTTAAAAGACAGCAGATAAGCTGGAGCTGGGGAGAAGGCTCAGGATTGTGCGTGGGGGTGGGGGGGAGGTATTCAGTTCCTGCACCCACATGGCAGCTTTCAACCACTTGTAACTCCAGTTCCAGAGGATCTGGCACCCTCTACTGGCTTCCTTGGGTACCAGGCATGCACACAGTATACTTACAAAATATCACACACATAAACTTTATTGTTGTTGGGGTTTTTTTTGAGGCAGGGTTTCTCTGTGTAGCTCTGGCTGACCTGGAACTTGCTTTGTAGTCCAGACTGGCCTCAAACTCACAGAGATCCTCCTGCCCCTGCCTCCCAATTGCTGGGACTAAAGGTATGCACCACCACAGCCCAGTAACACACATAAACTTTTAAATTGAGAAAAATAAATAATAAACAAACAACAAAGAATAGGCTGTGATGGTTGTTATTTTTAAAGTCAAATACATGAAAATAGGGGCTGTCAAAATGGTTCAATGGATAAAGGCACTTGTTGCCCCAACCCTGAGTTCCATCCTGAAATCTACAATGGGAAAGAAAAAAACAACTTCATAAAGTTGTCCCCTGACCTTTGCACTGTGGCATGCACCCCACATCATGTGCATACACACTTCTCCATGTGCTTACACACATATCTATGTGTGTGGATAACTACTGAGGATCAACTTCTGAGGTTACTCTGGCCTACACACACACACACACACACACACCATGAGAAACAGAACTGTCTGTATGATAATTTTATCTGTCATCACAATGGTCAAAATACTAGAAAAGACCTTAGGACCATGGTTTCTCCCAAATTTTTTGAAAGATGCAAGAAATAAATACCTTATAAGCTAATCCTTTTATGATAGCTTTAACTCCCCCCCCACTAATTCTTTTTCTATATTAATGAGTAAAGACCTTATTTTTTTTTAAATATTCAATCTAAGCAGGTCATTCACCTGTTTTGGACCATTCAATAACTCAAAACTCTTAGAATTCATAAATCTTACAAGACAGAGTTCCTCTCTATTTAGTTTTACATCATATCATTTTTGCTCCTCTTTCAGATATGTCAAATTTTCTTCTTCTATACAGTCCTTTGTAGGTGATCATGCAGTAACCCACTTTTGGGGTATAGTTCTATGAATATAATGTGTGCATAGAATATTAAAACTACTACTATTTGCAAATTACAAGTTCTATACTCACCCCACCCTCCACCCCAGACTAAGACTCCCTTATGCTTTGTAAATCATACCTCCTAAAACACCCTACTGGTAACTGTTCTCCATCAGAAGTTTTTTTTTTTTGTAAAATACTAGAATACAGGTAAGTGGAACCACATAGTTATCAACTGCCTGAAGCTACCTTCCCTCATCCAGCACAATGCTGCATGTGTCAATAAGCTGCTCCTTTTCATTGCTTAGTCATCAGTTTATGAACACACCGAATTTATCATTTCATCCTTTCAAAAACATCTGGGTTGCTTCCAGCATGTTTGATTGTGAACAGAGCTGCCATAAACACTGATATAGTGTTTAATTAAAAATAATGTGCCAGTGCTAACTGTTTTAGCTTTTTAAGCTGTTAACTCTATGGAAAAGAGGAGTGTATGAAAATCTTGTCCTATATTTGCAACTTCTCTGAGAATGCAAATTGGTTCTGATATTACTTAATGACATAATTAAACATATATAAAATTTGTCATTGTTCCCAGTCATGTATAAGTATTCCAGTTTTTCTGTATCTTGGGTGACCCTGGTACTGTCATGATTTCCTATATTAGTTATGTAAGTAGTTGTTTAGTAGTATCTCATTGTGGATTTCATCTGAACATCCCTAGGCAAGTGGAAAGACTGCAAGGGTTGATGATTTAAAATATCTTTTCAATTGAGCTTACTTACCAACCTTTGATAAAAATATTTATGTGTTTTATTCATTTTTATGTGTATGTGTTTGTTGTATATGTCAAATGTGTACAGATTCTATTTGTGGAGGCCAACATGGGAATTACTACCATTTTTCAATTGTCCTCTGATTTTTTGAGACAGTCTCTTGCTGAACCTAGAACCATGTATTTGGTTAGATGGGCTGCTTAACAAGCTCCAAGAGTCCTTCTGTCTCTCCACCCCACTGCAATGGGATTATCACACCCTGTCTTTTATTTTTTTAAAGATTTATTTATTTTTATGTGGATTGGTGTTTTGCCTACATGCAAGACTGAATCAAGATGCCAGATCCCCTGGAACTAGAGTTACTGACAGTTGTGAGCCATGTGGGTGCTGAGAATTGAACCTGGGTCCTCTGAAAGAGCAACCAGTGCTCTTAACTGCTTGAGCCATCTCTCCAGCCTCATATCCAGTCTTTAAATGGGTGCTATGGATCCAAATTCAGGTCCTCACGCTTGCATAGAAAGCATTTGCTGACAGCCATCTCTTAAACCCCTGCTCTGTTCATTTTTAATTAAGTGTTTCTTTCCTCTTTTGTTTGAGAGCTCTTTGTATAATCTTTTATGAGTCCTTTACTGAGTCTGTCATCTGCAAACACTTTTCAGTCTATAGATTGTATTTTTATTCTCTAACAATGTCTTTTACAGAAAAAAGCTCATATTTTTATGAAGCCTGACCAGCCATTTTTCTTTAAAGGACTGCACTTGTGTCTTGTCTAAGAACTCTTTCCTATCCTCACACTATGGAGGTTTCTTTCTAAAGCTTTACGGTTTCACAGTGTACATTTTTAGATATATAAAGTACTTGGAGTTAATACTTTGTAAGATATAATCACACTTCATTTTTTTGCATGTGAATACTACTTCCTAAAAATGCAATTCTTTATCACCAAACTGGTTTCTGTACTCTATAACATTCCAAACATCTGTATGTGCATATCTTAACAGTAGCATACCACCTCAATTACTATGATGCTGTTCTTTTAGTATCTTACATCTTTTAGTATCTTAGCTTTAGATGCACTGATTTTGTCTGCCTGGCACACTCTTCCTCTTCCACTTAGTAATTCCCAACTCATCCTTCCGAAAACAGCTTAAGCGTTAACTTCTCAGAAAAAAAATGTTCCCATTGACACATTATAGAAGTTAAAAGGCTTCTAATGACCAACTCAGGAAGAGCCCATGGCTCCCAGCAGACTTTAGAAACTGTAAAGACTACCTAGGTTTGTCCCTTTCCCATGCTAACTTGTCATCACTCCCTCTGGTTCTCTTCTTCTCCCCTCTTCTGCCTTTCCCACTGCTATACAATCCTTGGGTGGAATGGAAAGGCACCTCCACACCTCATCCGAAACAGAGAGGGGGTTCACTATAGGACAGAATAAGGTGGAGGGCCTTCCTAGGTCTGTGATAAGGAAGGCATCTAGGTTTAATAACAGAAGGGTTTATTCCCCTGGAAAAGCTAAGCTGGTGTCAAGGAGCAAGCTGATCTCTATATTAAAAACAAGACTTGGAGAACTGGTAGGGGAAAAAGTTAAGATTTTCTAAGCAGTGGTTTTCCCTTTAAATGCTATGTTGTTAAGGTAATGACTTCAAAATGCTATGATCAGAAAAAGGAAAAGCAAAGTGAATTATTTCCTGAACATTTCTCATGTTTATGGATAGGGATGGATCTCTTACACATATGTTCTTAAGTAAAAATCTTTACAGTAAATCTAAATAGTAGGTATCATTTCTGCTTTATAGAGAAAAACACTAAGCTTAAACAGCTCGATTGGTTTTATTTTCTTCTTTAGTCATATTTTCCTAATCTGTCTTTATAATATTCTCGTTATGAAAAAATGAAACCATTTCTGGAAAATCTCCACTTAGGTGAGAAAATTAACAAATACCAATACTAAGATGACGCAGGTATCTGAATTATCTGGCAAGGACTTTAGAGCAGCATCAGTAAAATGTTCCAGAAAAACAATTCTGAAAACAACTGAAACAGATGGGAAAACACAAAGTTTTAGCAAAGAAATAGAATATATTAACAAATGGATATTTTAGAAGTAAAAATTTGATATCCAAAATTAAACTCACAGGATTAACTTAATAGCAAATGAAAATATATGAAGAATGAATAGTGAACTTGAAGACAGATCAATAGAAACAATCAATCAAACCTGAATATAAAAATAATAATTGCAGCCTTTGAGAAATGAGAAACAGTTAGGGAAAATGTAACATTTTTGTCTTCAAAGCTCCTAAAGGAGAGAAGGATGGAATGGACTGTATTTACTGACTGACTCCTTTTACAGAGTTGAACTACATTCTCACCTCCCACACCCCACTCTGCTGTTTCATTTCCAGCATTTATATTCTGCATAATAACCATAACTGCAAGCTCCATAGCTCTTCAACTTCTAGCCACTGGAGTTCAGTGTCCCATCAGATTAAAGGAACATAATCAATGAACCAGAACTCAGTTGACGCACTGAGGATTTACTTGGGTTCCTTAACTAAAATGACAATTCTTCCCTTTCACAGATGCCTAGATGTCACACTAATTTGTTTCATTTTTTTAAATACTCAATTACCTGAAAAATATTTTTGTCTTTAATACCTGTGTCCTCCACTAAAACGTCAGTTCCATGAAGGCCTGGACTTTATATATTCTGGTCTCTGACATATAATTTAAGCTTAATTTTATATTTGGTGATAGATAACTGAAAACTTCTTCCTTAGGAACTCAGTTCTTAAAATGCTAATTTGGAAGAGGTATGATTTCACATACCATATTAATATTATTGAGATTAAAGTGAATACAAAATAAAATATGCTAGATTTAAATGTATAGAACAAAGAATTTTAGCAAAAAAAAAAAGCACCAATGTAATTACTACCATGAATATTCCTATTATCTCACCAAAATGAGTCTTCACGGGTCTTTACAATCTAGGCAATTTCAGCTTCAATATAGAAAAGGTCCTAAATGACTTCAATTAAGAAGTGGTTTGGCTGATAACAGAAGTTTTATTCTATATGTAACAATTAAAGAAATCAAAATACATATGTACTTGCATTTAATGAGGCAAAAGAAAGAACATCTTTCTAAATGTCTTCCTGATGCACTCTAAATGCCAATATCTTTCTTCCCTCTTCTCCAGGGAGTGTGTTCTTGAGTATGTGTGTTCTTGAGTATGTTCTTGAGTGTGTATGAACACGTGCACCCATGCATGTGCAGGCAAGTATGCGTGTGTGTGCTACTATGTATGTGTGTGTGTTGGGGCGTGGTACACATGCCTGTGTGGACATACCCATTCAGACCAGAAGTCAATTTGTGTGTCATTACCAATGTCTTTGCCGTAGTTTTTTAACCCTGGAGATTTGGTTATGGTGGCTAGCCAAAGAGCGAGCTCCAAGTATTCTCCTGTCTCCTTCACTGCCACCCCCAATGAGGTTACAGATGTGTGCCAGGGTTTTCCATGGGGGGATCTAAATTCAGGATCCCATGCCTCTGTCCAGGGAGTATGTTCTTGTTCATTACTCAAGTTCCGGCTTGGGCGTTTTCTCCGCAGAGCTCTAGCTCTTCTCTCCCCTTGTCCCCTCCAACAATCTCTATGTTCCCATGACATATTACAACTACTTTCTCCTCAAGATCTGTTACACAGTTTATAAGCAATCGTGAGTCCATAAGGACTAACAGATAATCCTCCACATTTGTGCAAACCCAACAACTGACATGCATAGCAAATAGCAATGCTAGATGAGCAAATTGCTCAGTCTTATGAGTCAGGTAAGACACAGCCTACCCTGCACACCTCAGCTCAGCAACTAACTCAGAAATACAATAGATTTGTTAGGTGTTCAGGCATATTCTTCTAAAGTACTCGTCAAACAGTTTACTATATAGTCAATTCAATTAAAAAGTCACCATTTGGTAGAAAGCACAAAGCTTTCATTTAATTTTTAAAATACTGAATTTTAACAAGGATGCTTAGAGACACTGTGCAACTGCTTTTTAGAATGTCATTTTAAAAGTCTCCATATGTTTATCTAAAGATAAATTCATGATGGTTTTCCATTTCATAAACAATGAGGAATTAGTTTTGCACAATAATTGGAAACAAATTGTTTTTTCTTTAAAATTTCTTCTTAGTTCTTTTCAAATAAATTTTAGAATCCTAATTCAGCACAACAGTCTGCTTCATAAATGTCAACTTTCACTACCCAACTGTTGTTAACGTGTTAAGCACTGGGGAAACAAGCCTACTTTTTCAAAATCCCAAAATCCCTTTCTCTTAAGCCTGATCTTCAATTTATAATGTAAAAACATTTAAAATTGTATTCTTCACTAGAGTATTAGAATTTTACAAACATGTTTTAGCAATATATTTGACAAAGCAATGACAGTTGCCAGTGCTCTTCTGTCCTCAGTGAAGAGAGAGAAGATGCAGGAAGCAAATGGAAAGACTGGCACACTGGCTGGTTAAAGTCAATGGATGAGCCTGAAACAGTTTTATCTTATCAGGAAACATTTTGTAAGTTATCGGTAAAATTCTTATGTTGGTTTTTAATTTAATGTAATAACACTAACTTTTCCCACAACAAAATTCATCTTTTAGAATTAACAAAGGTAGTATCTGTTCAAAGATATAGATGGCCAGAATTGTATTCACAGTGTAAAATTGTATTCACAGAGGACCCCAGCTGTACAGTCAGCACTGAAACAACTCACAGGAAGCAGTAGTCTGTTTCCCAACACACAATTAGCTCTGTGAGTCTGAGGTCCACATCAAAGCCAGATAATCCTTCAGAATTATAGAACTCTTAATTCTGTCTAAAAAAGAAAAAAAAAACCATCAACGACTTCCTATGCTGAAGAACAGACTGATTTGCAAGCCACTCAGACGCCAGCCCTTACCTGTGTCTAAGTCTCCTACCTGTACTCCAGTCAGTCCTAGCTGGCAGGCTGTCCCTGGTCTCCCCAGAATTGCCTTCCCCGCCTCCAGGTTCACTAGATAATCCAGATCCCTCTACGCTTTTAAAACCTACTTCAAGTTGCTCAAAAAAAAAAAAATCCACCAAACTACACGTTTGTTCTCCGTCTCTCTTAGTAAGTTTCTTAAACAGAGGTTCTGAGCCAGGTGTGGCAGGACACGCCTACAATCCCAGCACTTGAAAGATGGAGGAAGGAAAATTGGAAGTTCAGGCTATCTCTGATTACATACTAAGTTTGAAACCAGCCTGGGCTACATGAGATCTTGTTTTAAAAACAAAACAAGCAAAGAAAGCTTCACCATATGTTTTAGTTTAAAAAACATATTATTCCCTGGATTTGTTCATCTTCAAAATCAATACTAAGTAATTGTTGAATAACCACTGTACGCCATGCTAGTCTTGGCATTGGTTTAGCAGCAGAGAACAAAAATGATATCATCTCTGCTGTAACAGTACTTACACTTTATGTAAGCAACATGGCATCAAATTTCCCGCTGCTAATCAATTAGGTCACCTTTAGTTTTCACTATCATAGTAATACTGCTGTGAATATAGTTCTAGCACAGCTTTGTTATCCCTTGGATTGTTTACTTAGAGTCAGTTCCCAAAAGCACTACCATTAAATCAATAGCCTTGGATATGTGAATGACTTCTAAGACATGCACTACCATATTGCTGTTCCAATTCAAAACACAATGTGTGCCTATTTGGTTCCCTATAGCCATCTTATCGATGCTCAATAAGAAAAAAAATTGTTATTGTTTTAATTTCCAATGTGGTTCAACTCTTTTCCTTATGTCTATTTATTCTATGTTGTCTATAACCCAATGGGAATGTCCTATACTTGCTAAAAAAATTTTATAAAACAGTAATCATTTAAGATCACATTTAGAAAGTATTTTTTAAAGTTTTAATTATACAAACTTCTTTATTAAAATGTGCTTCATTTTATGCACTCACTGCTTTACAGTCTGATTTTAGATTTTTACTTTTTGCATGATATGACTGGCTTTTTAGTTTTAAGAAGTTAACCATAACATCTACATCTAGACAGGCTAATACTAAATTTTCTAACTGCTTTTTGATTATCCTAAAATGTAAGCAATTATACCACTGACAAATTTTATGCTTATTGTAATTAAGCCCCTAAATAATGTTTCCTCAATTCTAAAGAGAATTATTTTTCTCAACACATGTAGGAGCTGAATCTCAGAAAGGATAATTAAATTAAAAAGCATTATCAGTAAACAGGGGAAAGAGCGCATTGTAAAGATATTACTGTTTCCTGTGTGTAACCGAAGGGAATCCCTACCCTTCATTACGTCTACCCAGGACCACAGATGTCAAGAGTTTAGGTGAACTTACATGCAGTTGAATTTTAACTTAATTTGAAAGCCTGATTTATTGAAACAGTTTTCAAAAGATGAACCATGATAGAGCACTAAAGTAAAAAGCTATTGTGATGCAAGCTGTCTGTTGCAAACCAGGGGCAATTGACGGCACTAGAGACTGTGCAATCTCTCAGAACTACCAGAGCTGCAAGAGACTGATGTCACCAATCTGCATTTTATCAAGTATTATCACCCAAGTGCTGGGTATCAATCTGTTAGAAGTCTCTAGCTGACTGAAAAAGGAAGCTATTTAATTCATGGTTTCTCTAAAGAAAAATGAAACTGTGATTTTAGCCAAAAAAGAAAAGCAGATAAATTCCAATAATCTCCCAAATTACTGAAATTTACCCAGAAAATTATAATGTGTGAAGAGACTAGGAAAGCAAACACAGGTGAGGAAAAACAGTTTGTCTGGATGTGGAAAAGAACTAAACTCCATCTTAGGGTTCCAGAGAAGATGATTATGGACAGGCATACACTGCTGTCAACAAATCTTTTGAATATTTTTTAAGCCTAGCTTTTTAAAAAATATATAGGTGTCTCAGTCTCTTTTTCTGTGAGTGTGATAAGACCCTCTGAGAAAAGCAACTGAAGGTAGGAAGGGCTGATTGTGGCTGATTGCACCTTCAGGGTGCAAGGCAGCAGGGGCTTGAGGAAGCTGAGGCAGGGAGTAAGCATTTTTACTCCAGAGCATAACAAAGAACGATCAGATCAAAGCTAGTGCAAACACAGCAGGCAATCACCACATCCTACAACTCCATCTCCAACATCTGGGGCTTGTGATAAAACTGGCAAGGTTCCAAAGAGCCTGCGTAGTCCCACCGCCAGTTCTGCCAGCTGTAGTGCCATGCAGATCTCCCTTACCCACTCTATGTCTCCATTCTTCTTGGTGGCTATCCCATGGTCTGACATCTCTACTCTCCTGGAGTCTCTCCTGCAACTCGGGCTTCACACTCACAGCTTCACACAACGATCTCTCAAGACCTCTTTTGCAGGGACTCCAGTCCTGCTCCTTATCGCCTGGCCTCAGCTGCTTTCTGAAACCATGGCATAAGCAAGACTCCATGAACCCTCAGGATCTTGCATCCACACTAACAACACTTAGCTCTAAAGCTAGATATGTGGATCACAGTCGAGTCTGCTTCAGAATACTCATCCTGACAAAACATTGTCATATAGGCAGCTGCTTGAGATGCAGGGACCCCTTCAGTTTTAGCCTTCTTCCTTCACATGAATTTAGATATAAGCAAGCTGGAGCCTTAGGACCTTCATAATGTCACATAGCAGCATAAAGGGCTTCTCCTCCAATGATACTATCTCCTAACCTATTACAACTGCTTTCTCAGAATCAACCTGAATGCTTATCTGTCCTGAGATTTCCTGTCAATTTTAGTCGACTATCTACTAAATTCAATTTTACTCACATTCTCAGGACATGGGCAGAATGAAACCAGACCCTGCCAAGTGACTATCATACAAGTGACCCTGGTTCCTGACAGAGTCCTTGTTCTCCTCTAAAACCTCAAGCAACAGGCCTCTGCTGTCTGTGTTTACCTCAGCAGTCTTGTCTTCCAAGGTCTCATTAGAATGAGTGAGCAAACCGATTACAGCATTCAATGGCTTTTCTAAGCCAACACTCCAAATTCTCCACGTTCATCTCACAAGCCAGTTCCAAAGGCCCAAGAAGCACATGACCAGGTTTATCACAACCATGACCTCACTTAGAACCTATTTCCTTTCCTGCTGCTTGAGACAACACCCTGACAGGAGCAGCTTAAGGAAGGAAGGGATTGGGTTAGCTCACAGCTCCATGTTCAGTCAGTCCATCACAGGAGAGAAGGCAAGGCTGCAGGAGTCTGAGGCAGCTGATCACACTGCATCCATTATCAGGAAACAGGAAATGCAAGCACGGCCTCAGCTAGTTTTCTCCATTTTATACATTCTAGAATCCCCTGTCCAGGGAATGATCTGCCCACAATTTAGATGAATTCTCCCATACTATTTAACACAATCAAGATAACCATCCACAAGCATGCTCAGAGGCCTATCTCCCAGGTGGTTATGGATTCTGTCAAATTGACAATTAGCACTAATCACCACAAAATCAAATCTATGTCATCTATGATTAATAGTAGAATTGAAAAACTGACTCGTATTTATGAATATATTTATCTACACTTATTCAGTTATTTATTTAGTCATTCATTTCTTGCTTGAGAATAACACAAATAAAGAAGCAGCTTACACAATGCACAAAGATCAAATTATTGTGATTCAAAAAAAATACACAAGGAGTGAAGAAAATTCAACCCAACTGAAAAATGACTGACCACCAGTGAGGTAACATAGCAAAAACACAGTCAAGAAAATCTCAAAAAACTGAATAGAAACATAAAACTGGCTTAGGAAAAAGCTAATACATATGGGTCTTATTTCACCAAAAAGTAAAAATAATAAGAACTTTGAAACACCATGTAGTAATTGACCAAAATCAAAACGTCATATCTGTGTGTTTGCATATGTGTGCATTCTGGGGACTGAACCAGAGTCTTGCACAAGTTAATCAAGAGCTTACCATTGAGTTCCATCCCATCCCAGTCATGGATCATTTGGTTATTATTATTCTAGGGCTTGAGGCACAGGAAACCAGGGATTTCTATTACTCAGTTACAGGTAAGTCAATACATGAAGTACTGAAAATTTGCCAAACTGGTCTTCTGATTTTTCTTCCTTAGGTCCACATACTTTATATTTTAATTTTTTCAGAATTTTATATGCATTTATTGTGTACTGACCATTCTCACCTCTTACCCCCTTAGCACTCTACTCTCTCCACTCTTCACCAATCTCTCTAGGGAGCTCATTCCTATTCGTTTGATTTTATGACCTACCAAGATCAACCAGAACCAATGACTATGAGTTTGGAGCTATGACCCATGGTGGGCTTAGCAGAGGGTAGACAATTAAAGACAGTGATTTCTCCTCTCCCGGAATCTACTGACTAGCCAATAATAGTTCAGGGGGTAGGTAGGGCCTGTGAGCCCCCCCCCCCTTTCTCGACTGACTGTTGATACATCTGGTCTTACATGGGTCCAGTACAGTAACTACAGATGATGGCAGATGATTACAGTAGCTATGACGTGTCTAGTAAATGGCATTTTGTAGCCATTCACCCTATATTCTGGTTCTTGCATACTTCCTGTTCCCTCTAACACAAAGATCCCTGAGCCTTAGAGGGGTGGTATAATTGACTTGCTCAAGGCTAAGTCTACAATGGTCACTTATTTTCTGCTTCTTTATTAGGCCCACATTTTAGCCCACAGAAAAAGAAATTGGAAAAGATGATCATGAATTTTCAAAAACTGCCATGATGGAATAACAGGAATCCAATGTATCCTCTCAGGTTAGATCACCGTGAAACTGAGTAAGACAAATGAACAATATTTGGGGGTTTTGTTGTTGTTGCTGCTGCTGCTGTTTGTTTTTTGGAGACAGGCTCTCTCTATGTAGCTCTGACTGCCCTGGAACTCACTATGCAGACCAGGTAAGTCACTCTCACTTATTAAAACTCATCAAGGAGGCTAAGAGATAGCCTACCCAGTAAAGTGTTTACCAAGCAAGCAAAAGGAACTGCATTCAGATCCCCAAAACACACATAAATGCCCAGGTGTGTCAGTGTGCACCTGTAATCCCAATGATGGAGAGGCAGAGACAAGAGGGTCTCGGGGTCTTGTTGGTCATCTTGTCCAGTAAAATTAGTAAAGCAGAAGTTCATTGAGAGACACTGTCTCAAAAAAATAATGTAGAGAGTTACTGAGGATGATATCTGACAACTCTGACCTACTCACACACTTGTGCGCATGTTGCACACGTACATATGAAAACACAAAGAAAATCCCTTATAGACACTAGCCAACATCTCATGTGTCATTAGTGTCTTTGTAGTAGAGAATGGTCCCACTTCCTTTTCTTTTCCTCTCTCAATACAGTCTTTCTTTTTGCCTTTATATTTTATCTCAAAAGCCGTGTCATCAGAGAGTCCTCTAGCCATTAACTCTGCTACACCACACTGTCTTCAGAGCATTCCCAGAATTACTAATCTTGTTTATTTGCTTGCCTGTTATTCCATATCAGATCCACAGGAAACTTCATCACTGTGATGGTCATACACCAGCATGATACAGAGATGACTTTTCTTGACTACTTGAATGAACTAACAAGGAAAAACATACATCCCCGGAAAAAGAAAATCTTTTACTGAGTTAGGTATACTGGTGCACACCTATAATCAAAGAGCTTGTGGGAAGACAGAAAGATCAGGAACTCAGGGCCAGCCTCAGCTACATAGTCAAATAAAGGACAGCCTGTGCTACTTGAGACCTAAAAACAAATAAACAAACAAAAAACCCAAAATTAAAAACTATCCTTCTCTGGATTTTTCAGAATTTTATAGCATTAACTTGGTATATTTTCATCTTTTTATAATTGGTAGCAAATTTCTCACCACAGACATTATATAGGCCTTGGAAGTGTAAAAGAATTCACTGGCAAAACAATCTAGCCCTAGAATCAACTTATGAAGAAAATTCCATTAGACTTCCTACCATGGTTTTAGTTTGCACAGATTTTCTTTTTGTCTTGTAATCAATTTGAGTATTTCCTAGAAACTTTAAGGATATTTCACATAAATTGACATAAAGTTATAGTGTTCCCTACCACAAATTATTATAAAAATTTATTTGTATAATCTCTTTTTAGTTTTCAGAATTTCTCCTGGTACTATCTGCTATAAATTTGTTTATTTTTTTTACCCCAAATCCTATTTATTTCTGTGACTTCTGTCTTGCCACTCCTTTGTTCTTAGTTTGTCTTGTTATCAGTAGCTTTTCTATTCAGCTTTCCTTATTTTGTTGCTTTATTTGTTTATTTTACTGAATTTTGAAACTGAATGTTGAGTACATTACATTCTTCTTTACCAATAGCAAATTCAATTAGGATCATGAATTTGACTTTAAGCACAGTACTGGTCTTAGCAGGAGTTCTATTCCAGCTCACTAAATAACAAGTTTTTTCTACTATTAAGTAGTTATTTTAAAAAGTATTTGAGTTTTCCAAATTTTTAGAGTTAAAAACTTTTTAACTTCTGTTGCAGTTACAAAAATATATATTTTCAATTTTGTTCATTTTCTAGAATTTACTGAGTTGTCCTTGTTTGTTTTGTTGCCGTTTTGATTTTTTTTCTGTTCCATGGTCAAGTGGAAAACATCTTTAACCTCAAATTAAAATGGAAACTTCCTAAGCAACTAAAATTGCACTATCAGTTACACTCCGTAAGGCTTACAATTTTCCCTAGTATTAAATCCATTTATAAAGGGCTGGAGAGAGGGCTCAGCAACTGAAAGCACTTACTGCTCTTGCAGAGGACTTGGGCTTTGGTCCCAGCCTCCACATCAAGCAACTCACAACTGCCTTTAACTCCAGTTCCAGGGGATCTGACACCCTCTTCTGACATCCAAGGGCATCTGCATTCACATGGAACACATAAACACATGCAGGCACACACATACATATAAATAAAAAAATAAATCTTGACAAAATACCATGTGGGTCCTGGAGAATAAACTCTGTGCTTTGCATTTGGAAATAAGCACTTTTACCTACTGAGCCTTCGTGCCAGCCAGTTAAAGATTCTTGAACAAAAGAATTCTTTTAGAACTTAAAAATTTTAATATTAAGTTGTGTTCCCATGTTAAACCACCATCTTACTTTATATTTTTGTGGTGTAGGGGTTGAAGGGCCTTGCATATACTAAGCAAGTACTCTTACTACTGAGATATACCCAAGTCCTATGTTCATTTCTATTTGAGGAAATTAAAGTGATAGAATATTTAAAAGGTCATCCCATATCAAACTCCATAGGCTAGGGGTGTAGTTCAGTGGTATAGAACTTACCTACACACAAGAGGCCTCGGGTTTGATCCACAGTATCAGACACGCAAATCCACAAATAACACAAGAAACAAAACCACTATTGTCAAATCAATAAAGCATCCTTCCTTTAATAGAGGATGATTATATTAATGTTTGTAATGTCACAATAAGACTCATTATTCAGTGCAATTACTATAATTTATAAAATGTTTTTAAAAGCTAAAATAGTATAGTTTGACTAGTGAGTAGCATGCTAAAATTATGACCTTTCTTGCATAAGATACCATACAACTAATGTATTTGTGACTATAATAATATTCTAGCAACTCCACCATGTCATAGCCTTAAATTAAACCAGTGAAACAAGTCTTTGTTTTCCTAAATATAAATGCTTTGCAGTCTGTTTACATTTAAAAATAACTAACATTTAACATTCTGATAATCAAATTCTCATTTTAAACCCTGTTTCACCCAAAGGCAAAGAGATGGATAAATCCTGGTCTACCCTGAGATGTTTAATTTCTAAGTAAGCCTTTATGCAGTTGTTTCCTCTTACATAAAACAGAGACAATAACTTACACCTCATAAGGAAATTGAGACAGTTATCTTTAAACAAGCATGGTGGCATGGAACATGTCTGTGGTCCTAACTATTCAGAAGGCTGAGGCAAGAGCAATGCTTATGCCTAAGAGTTCTGAGGCAACTTGGATGTCACACAGAAACTCGACATCAAAAACCCACCTATCAGATTTCTGTTTCACTCATAATAGCTCTCTTTCGTCTTGTGCTCACTCCAGCTCACACTCTGTATCACACTACACTTCTGCACTGAGGGCCATCTTCAAAGTAACAACTGTTTCAATATCTTGACTAACTAACAGCTAACAGAAGGTAAGCTAAACACCTTTTGAATATTTTATTCTTGCGTGTTAGACTTTGGCTTCCACAGAGTCCAGACACTGTAAAGACAGCATTTCATCTTTCCTCTAAAAATTTTTATTTAAAAAAAGAGAGAGAATAAGCTCCTGTCATAAACATTAGTTTTGTCCTTCACAACAGTGTCTTATCTTACCAAAAATCTACAGACCTAGGAACAGTCTCCTTTTTTATATTCGATTTCAACGCTACACTTCCACGCAAGAATTTTAATTGTATACTTTGGAATATGAAAGAAATTCTTCTTTATAATCTGAAGTTTTCAGGTGTTTTAATGTCATTTTTCAAAAATACCATTAAAGGTAGATTTATAGATTTCTTTGATTTATCACTATACAAAAACAGGTGCAGTTGAGTTGCAGGGAAGAGGGTGATAGTGCACAAAAAACAACACAACTTTTCCTTAACTACACTAGGACATCAAAGAGCCACTTTCTAGAAACTTCAGGAAAGAGCTATCTGTGACTGTGACTCCTCTCTTTCTCTTGCGGGTGAAAACAAAATTCTTCTTTCTCAGAGTCTATGTGTCTCCAGTCATAGGGCTTAGCTATCACATCAGCATCTCATGTTGCCCTTTGCAACCAGGCTGGGAAAGTTAATTTTCTCCTGAAGTGACCCCACCCCACCACCTATCAGACGTTCCATTCTATTAGTAATATTAGTCAACATTTTTCAAAGTCAAAGACGATTCAAGTTCTTTAGAAAGAGCACAGCACAGCAATTCTACAGAAAGCAATCTACAGATTCAACGCAATGCCCATCAAAATCCCAACAAAATTCTTCAAAGACCTTGAAAGAACAGTACTCAACTTCATTTGGAAAAGCAAAAAAGCCAGGATAGCCAAAACAATCCTGGGCAACAAAAGAACTTCTGGCGGCATCACAATCCCTGACTTCAAACTATACTACAGAGCTACAGTACTGAAAACAGCCTGGTACTGGCATAAGAGCAGACAGGAGGACCAATGGAACAGAATAGAAGACCCGGATATCAATCCACACATCTTCGAACACCTGATATTTA